>CM065589.1:20519016-20569934 GCA_033119425.1 Bufotes viridis
CCTTCTGGGATTCACGTCCCCCGTCCCTTGGTTGAACTTCATGGACTTGTCTTTTTTTTCAGCCGTATTAACTTAGTAACATAATGGGGGAAAAAACTATGAATTACCATAAATTGTGAGGAAATTCGGATTAGCTATAAATCGAATAATTCCTAAGCTTTAGATGCTTGTATTCGCTGAACACGAGAAGTGGCGATCAGACATTGACGCCTTCGTGCTGCATGGATTTGAATCCTCATCGATGGCACGAGCGGCTGTGAGCATTGACCGCTGATGGAGACCGCGCTCCCTTCATTCTGGGAGATGGGTTTATAGAATATTCGGTGTGGATATGGTTCTGGTCTTCAGTGCGGATTATTACGTACTGGCTGTGGTCGCCTCGCGTAGAACCATGTCTGACGTGTA
This sequence comes from Bufotes viridis, assembly GCA_033119425.1. Lineage (NCBI taxonomy): Eukaryota > Metazoa > Chordata > Amphibia > Anura > Bufonidae > Bufotes > Bufotes viridis. The sequence goes on from CM065589.1 coordinate 20,519,422, forward strand.
ACCTGCAATCATTTTACAGATAAAAAACAAGCTGCGAAAACTGAAGGCAATCGTGCAATGGAGAGGAGCGGTCATGGAGCCGAGTCCTGGAGTGTATACCGTAAGTCCCGGCCCCCAAGGTCCCCACCACGAGCATGCAGAAAGTCATTATACATCTTTGTTTCAGTGGAACCAGTTACTAGATCTGGGCTCGGAGGTGGACGAGTCAACGCTAGATGACATTATGGCCGACCAGAAGCCAAACCAGTGCTGTGCAGTGATATATTCCACCGACGAGGCTGGAGAGCCGAGAGGAGCCATGATAAGTCACGACAATGTGAGTACTCTACAGCGCTCCCCGTTATCTGCTCCGAGTATAATATACTGTGCAGAACTATACCGAATTATATATACCGTACACTGCTATACAGCGCTCCCTGTTATCTGCTCCGAGTATAATATACTGTACAGAACTATACCTAATTATGTGCTGTACAGTATATATACCGTACACTGCTATACAGCGCTCCCTGTTATCTCTATATATGTATAATATACTGTACAGAACTATACCTAATTATGTGATGTACAGTATATATACAAATACACTGCTATACAAGCGCTCCCTGTTATCTCTATATATGTATAATATACTGTACAGAACTATACCTAATTATGTGCTGTACAGTATATATACAGATACACTGCTATACAGCGCTCCTGTTATCTGCTCCGAGTATAATATACTGTACAGAACTATACCTAATTATGTGCTGTACAGTATATATACCAGTACACTGCTATACAGCGCTCCCTGTTATCTCTATATATGTATAATATACTGTACAGAACTATACCTAATTATGTGATGTACAGTATATATACAAATACACTGCTATACAAGCGCTCCCTGTTATCTCTATATATGTATAATATTCTGTACAGAACTATACCTAATTATGTGACTGTGCAGTATATATACCGATACACTGCTATACAGCGCTCCTGTTATCTCTATATGTATAATATACTGTACAGAACTATGCCTAATTATGTGTGTACAGTATATATACAAATGCACTGCTATACAGCGCTCCCTGTTATCTCTATATATGTATAATATACTGTACAGAACTATACCTAATTATGTGATGTACAGTATATATACCGTACACTGCTATACAGCGCCCCTGTTATCTCTATATATGTATAATATACTGTACAGAACTATACCTAATTATGTGCATGTACAGTATATATACCGTACACTGCCATACAGCGCCCCCTGTTATCTCTATATATGTATAATATACTGTACAGAACTATACCTAATTATGTGCTGTACAGTATATATACCGTACACTGCTATACAGCGCCCCTGTTATCTCTATATATGTATAATATACTGTACAGAACTATACCTAATTATGTGCTGTACAGTATATATACCGATACACTGCTATACAGCGCCCCTGTTATCTCTATATATGTATAATATACTGTACAGAACTATACCTAATTATGTGATGTACAGTATATATACCGTACACTGCTATACAGCGCCCCCTGTTATCTCTATATATATGTATAATATACTGTACAGGAGAACTATACCTAATTATGTGCTGTACAGTATATATACCGTACACTGCTATACAGCGCCCCCTGTTATCTCTATATATGTATAATATACTGTACAGGAGAACTATACCTAATTATGTGATGTACAGTATATATACCGTACACTGCTATACAGCGCCCCCTGTTATCTCTATATGTATAATATACTGTACAGGAGAACTATACCTAATTATGTGATGTACAGTGTATATACCGTACACTGCTATACAGCGCCCCTGTTATCTCTATATATGTATAATATACTGTACAGAACTATACCTAATTATGTGCTGTACAGTATATATACCGTACACTGCTATACAGCGCCCTGTTATCTCTATATATGTATAATATACTGTACAGAACTATACCTAATTATGTGATGTACAGTATATATACCGTACACTGCTATACAGCGCCCTGTTATCTCTATATATGTATAATATACTGTACAGAACTATACCTAATTATGTGATGTACAGTATATATACCGTACACTGCTATACAGCGTCCCTGTTATCTCTATATATGTATAATATACTGTACAGAACTATACCTAATTATGTGATGTACAGTATATATACCGTACACTGCTATACAGCGCCCTGTTATCTCTATATATGTATAATATACTGTACAGAACTATACCTAATTATGTGATGTACAGTATATATACCGTACACTGCTATACAGCGCCCTGTTATCTCTATATATGTATAATATACTGTACAGAACTATACCTAATTATGTGCTGTACAGTATATATACCGTACACTGCTATACAGCGCTCCCTGTTATCTCTATATATGTATAATATACTGTACAGAACTATACCTAATTATGTGATGTACAGTATATATACCGTACACTGCTATACAGCGCCCTGTTATCTCTATATATGTATAATATACTGTACAGAACTATACCTAATTATGTGATGTACAGTATATATACCGTACACTGCTATACAGCGCCCCTGTTATCTCTATATATGTATAATATACTGTACAGAACTATACCTAATTATGTGATGTACAGTATATATACCGTACACTGCTATACAGCGCTCCCTGTTATCTCTATATATGTATAATATACTGTACAGAACTATACCTAATTATGTGCTGTACAGTATATATACCGTACACTGCTATACAGCGCCCTGTTATCTCTATATATGTATAATATACTGTACAGAACTATACCTAATTATGTGATGTACAGTATATATACCGTACACTGCTATACAGCGCTCCCTGTTATCTCTATATATGTATAATATACTGTACAGAACTATACCTAATTATGTGCTGTACAGTATATATACCGTACACTGCTATACAGCGCCCTGTTATCTCTATATATGTATAATATACTGTACAGAACTATACCTAATTATGTGATGTACAGTATATATACCGTACACTGCTATACAGCGCTCCTGTTATCTCTATATATGTATAATATACTGTACAGAACTATACCTAATTATGTGCTGTACAGTATATATACCGTACACTGCTATACAGCGCCCTGTTATCTCTATATATGTATAATATACTGTACAGAACTATACCTAATTATGTGCTGTACAGTATATATACCGTACACTGCTATACAGCGCCCTGTTATCTCTATATATGTATAATATACTGTACAGAACTATACCTAATTATGTGATGTACAGTATATATACCGTACACTGCTATACAGCGCCCCTGTTATCTCTATATATGTATAATATACTGTACAGAACTATACCTAATTATGTGCTGTACAGTATATATACCGTACACTGCTATACAGCGCCCCTGTTATCTCTATATATGTATAATATACTGTACAGAACTATACCTAATTATGTGCTGTACAGTATATATACCGTACACTGCTATACAGCGCTCCTGTTATCTCTATATATGTATAATATACTGTACAGAACTATACCTAATTATGTGCTGTACAGTATATATACCGTACACTGCTATACAGCGCCCCTGTTATCTCTATATATGTATAATATACTGTACAGAACTATACCTAATTATGTGATGTACAGTATATATACCGTACACTGCTATACAGCGCCCCTGTTATCTCTATATATGTATAATATACTGTACAGAACTATACCTAATTATGTGATGTACAGTATATATACCGTACACTGCTATACAGCGCCCCTGTTATCTCTATATATGTATAATATACTGTACAGAACTATACCTAATTATGTGCTGTACAGTATATATACCGTACACTGCTATACAGCGCTCCCTGTTATCTCTATATATGTATAATATACTGTACAGAACTATACCTAATTATGTGATGTACAGTATATATACCGTACACTGCTATACAGCGCCCCTGTTATCTCTATATATGTATAATATACTGTACAGAACTATACCTAATTATGTGCTGTACAGTATATATACCGTACACTGCTATACAGCGCTCCCTGTTATCTCTATATATGTATAATATACTGTACAGAACTATACCTAATTATGTGATGTACAGTATATATACCGTACACTGCTATACAGCGCCCCTGTTATCTCTATATATGTATAATATACTGTACAGAACTATACCTAATTATGTGATGTACAGTATATATACCGTACACTGCTATACAGCGCCCCTGTTATCTCTATATATGTATAATATACTGTACAGAACTATACCTAATTATGTGATGTACAGTATATATACCGTACACTGCTATACAGCGCCCCTGTTATCTCTATATATGTATAATATACTGTACAGAACTATACCTAATTATGTGATGTACAGTATATATACCGTACACTGCTATACAGCGCCCTGTTATCTCTATATATGTATAATATACTGTACAGAACTATACCTAATTATGTGCTGTACAGTATATATACCGTACACTGCTATACAGCGCTCCCTGTTATCTCTATATATGTATAATATACTGTACAGAACTATACCTAATTATGTGCTGTACAGTATATATACCGTACACTGCTATACAGCGCCCCTGTTATCTCTATATATGTATAATATACTGTACAGAACTATACCTAATTATGTGCTGTACAGTATATATACCGTACACTGCTATACAGCGCCCCTGTTATCTCTATATATGTATAATATACTGTACAGAACTATACCTAATTATGTGATGTACAGTATATATACCGTACACTGCTATACAGCGCCCCTGTTATCTCTATATATGTATAATATACTGTACAGAACTATACCTAATTATGTGATGTACAGTATATATACCGTACACTGCTATACAGCGCCCCTGTTATCTCTATATATGTATAATATACTGTACAGAACTATACCTAATTATGTGCTGTACAGTATATATACCGTACACTGCTATACAGCGCTCCCTGTTATCTCTATATATGTATAATATACTGTACAGAACTATACCTAATTATGTGATGTACAGTATATATACCGTACACTGCTATACAGCGCCCCTGTTATCTCTATATATGTATAATATACTGTACAGAACTATACCTAATTATGTGATGTACAGTATATATACCGTACACTGCTATACAGCGCCCCTGTTATCTCTATATATGTATAATATACTGTACAGAACTATACCTAATTATGTGATGTACAGTATATATACCGTACACTGCTATACAGCGCCCCTGTTATCTCTATATATGTATAATATACTGTACAGAACTATACCTAATTATGTGCTGTACAGTATATATACCGTACACTGCTATACAGCGCCCCTGTTATCTCTATATATGTATAATATACTGTACAGAACTATACCTAATTATGTGCTGTACAGTATATATACCGTACACTGCTATACAGCGCCCCTGTTATCTCTATATATGTATAATATACTGTACAGAACTATACCTAATTATGTGATGTACAGTATATATACCGTACACTGCTATACAGCGCTCCCTGTTATCTCTATATATGTATAATATACTGTACAGAACTATACCTAATTATGTGATGTACAGTATATATACCGTACACTGCTATACAGCGCCCCTGTTATCTCTATATATGTATAATATACTGTACAGAACTATACCTAATTATGTGCTGTACAGTATATATACCGTACACTGCTATACAGCGCCCCTGTTATCTCTATATATGTATAATATACTGTACAGAACTATACCTAATTATGTGCTGTACAGTATATATACCGTACACTGCTATACAGCGCTCCCTGTTATCTCTATATATGTATAATATACTGTACAGAACTATACCTAATTATGTGATGTACAGTATATATACCGTACACTGCTATACAGCGCCCCTGTTATCTCTATATATGTATAATATACTGTACAGAACTATACCTAATTATGTGATGTACAGTATATATACCGTACACTGCTATACAGCGCCCTGTTATCTCTATATATGTATAATATACTGTACAGAACTATACCTAATTATGTGATGTACAGTATATATACCGTACACTGCTATACAGCGCTCCTGTTATCTCTATATATGTATAATATACTGTACAGAACTATACCTAATTATGTGCTGTACAGTATATATACCGTACACTGCTATACAGCGCTCCTGTTATCTCTATATATGTATAATATACTGTACAGAACTATACCTAATTATGTGATGTACAGTATATATACCGTACACTGCTATACAGCGCCCCTGTTATCTCTATATATGTATAATATACTGTACAGAACTATACCTAATTATGTGCTGTACAGTATATATACCGTACACTGCTATACAGCGCCCCTGTTATCTCTATATATGTATAATATACTGTACAGAACTATACCTAATTATGTGATGTACAGTATATATACCGTACACTGCTATACAGCGCCCCTGTTATCTCTATATATGTATAATATACTGTACAGAACTATACCTAATTATGTGCTGTACAGTATATATACCGTACACTGCTATACAGCGCCCCTGTTATCTCTATATATGTATAATATACTGTACAGAACTATACCTAATTATGTGATGTACAGTATATATACCGTACACTGCTATACAGCGCTCCCTGTTATCTCTATATATGTATAATATACTGTACAGAACTATACCTAATTATGTGATGTACAGTATATATACCGTACACTGCTATACAGCGCCCCTGTTATCTCTATATATGTATAATATACTGTACAGAACTATACCTAATTATGTGATGTACAGTATATATACCGTACACTGCTATACAGCGCTCCCTGTTATCTCTATATATGTATAATATACTGTACAGAACTATACCTAATTATGTGATGTACAGTATATATACCGTACACTGCTATACAGCGCTCCTGTTATCTCTATATATGTATAATATACTGTACAGAACTATACCTAATTATGTGCTGTACAGTATATATACCGTACACTGCTATACAGCGCCCCTGTTATCTCTATATATGTATAATATACTGTACAGAACTATACCTAATTATGTGATGTACAGTATATATACCGTACACTGCTATACAGCGCCCCTGTTATCTCTATATATGTATAATATACTGTACAGAACTATACCTAATTATGTGATGTACAGTATATATACCGTACACTGCTATACAGCGCCCCTGTTATCTCTATATATGTATAATATACTGTACAGAACTATACCTAATTATGTGCTGTACAGTATATATACCGTACACTGCTATACAGCGCCCCTGTTATCTCTATATATGTATAATATACTGTACAGAACTATACCTAATTATGTGATGTACAGTATATATACCGTACACTGCTATACAGCGCCCCTGTTATCTCTATATATGTATAATATACTGTACAGAACTATACCTAATTATGTGATGTACAGTATATATACCGTACACTGCTATACAGCGCTCCTGTTATCTCTATATATGTATAATATACTGTACAGAACTATACCTAATTATGTGCTGTACAGTATATATACCGTACACTGCTATACAGCGCCCCTGTTATCTCTATATATGTATAATATACTGTACAGAACTATACCTAATTATGTGCTGTACAGTATATATACCGTACACTGCTATACAGCGCTCCCTGTTATCTCTATATATGTATAATATACTGTACAGAACTATACCTAATTATGTGCTGTACAGTATATATACCGTACACTGCTATACAGCGCCCCTGTTATCTCTATATATGTATAATATACTGTACAGAACTATACCTAATTATGTGATGTACAGTATATATACCGTACACTGCTATACAGCGCTCCCTGTTATCTCTATATATGTATAATATACTGTACAGAACTATACCTAATTATGTGATGTACAGTATATATACCGTACACTGCTATACAGCGCCCCTGTTATCTCTATATATGTATAATATACTGTACAGAACTATACCTAATTATGTGCTGTACAGTATATATACCGTACACTGCTATACAGCGCCCTGTTATCTCTATATATGTATAATATACTGTACAGAACTATACCTAATTATGTGATGTACAGTATATATACCGTACACTGCTATACAGCGCCCCTGTTATCTCTATATATGTATAATATACTGTACAGAACTATACCTAATTATGTGATGTACAGTATATATACCGTACACTGCTATACAGCGCCCCTGTTATCTCTATATATGTATAATATACTGTACAGAACTATACCTAATTATGTGCTGTACAGTATATATACCGTACACTGCTATACAGCGCCCCTGTTATCTCTATATATGTATAATATACTGTACAGAACTATACCTAATTATGTGATGTACAGTATATATACCGTACACTGCTATACAGCGCTCCCTGTTATCTCTATATATGTATAATATACTGTACAGAACTATACCTAATTATGTGATGTACAGTATATATACCGTACACTGCTATACAGCGCCCCTGTTATCTCTATATATGTATAATATACTGTACAGAACTATACCTAATTATGTGCTGTACAGTATATATACCGTACACTGCTATACAGCGCCCCTGTTATCTCTATATATGTATAATATACTGTACAGAACTATACCTAATTATGTGATGTACAGTATATATACCGTACACTGCTATACAGCGCCCTGTTATCTCTATATATGTATAATATACTGTACAGAACTATACCTAATTATGTGATGTACAGTATATATACCGTACACTGCTATACAGCGCCCCTGTTATCTCTATATATGTATAATATACTGTACAGAACTATACCTAATTATGTGATGTACAGTATATATACCGTACACTGCTATACAGCGCCCCTGTTATCTCTATATATGTATAATATACTGTACAGAACTATACCTAATTATGTGCTGTACAGTATATATACCGTACACTGCTATACAGCGCCCCTGTTATCTCTATATATGTATAATATACTGTACAGAACTATACCTAATTATGTGCTGTACAGTATATATACCGTACACTGCTATACAGCGCCCCTGTTATCTCTATATATGTATAATATACTGTACAGAACTATACCTAATTATGTGCTGTACAGTATATATACCGTACACTGCTATACAGCGCCCCTGTTATCTCTATATATGTATAATATACTGTACAGAACTATACCTAATTATGTGATGTACAGTATATATACCGTACACTGCTATACAGCGCCCCTGTTATCTCTATATATGTATAATATACTGTACAGAACTATACCTAATTATGTGCTGTACAGTATATATACCGTACACTGCTATACAGCGCCCTGTTATCTCTATATATGTATAATATACTGTACAGAACTATACCTAATTATGTGCTGTACAGTATATATACCGTACACTGCTATACAGCGCTCCCTGTTATCTCTATATATGTATAATATACTGTACAGAACTATACCTAATTATGTGATGTACAGTATATATACCGTACACTGCTATACAGCGCCCCTGTTATCTCTATATATGTATAATATACTGTACAGAACTATACCTAATTATGTGATGTACAGTATATATACCGTACACTGCTATACAGCGCTCCCTGTTATCTCTATATATGTATAATATACTGTACAGAACTATACCTAATTATGTGATGTACAGTATATATACCGTACACTGCTATACAGCGCCCCTGTTATCTCTATATATGTATAATATACTGTACAGAACTATACCTAATTATGTGCTGTACAGTATATATACCGTACACTGCTATACAGCGCTCCCTGTTATCTCTATATATGTATAATATACTGTACAGAACTATACCTAATTATGTGATGTACAGTATATATACCGTACACTGCTATACAGCGCCCTGTTATCTCTATATATGTATAATATACTGTACAGAACTATACCTAATTATGTGATGTACAGTATATATACCGTACACTGCTATACAGCGCCCCTGTTATCTCTATATATGTATAATATACTGTACAGAACTATACCTAATTATGTGCTGTACAGTATATATACCGTACACTGCTATACAGCGTCCCTGTTATCTCTATATATGTATAATATACTGTACAGAACTATACCTAATTATGTGATGTACAGTATATATACCGTACACTGCTATACAGCGCTCCTGTTATCTCTATATATGTATAATATACTGTACAGAACTATACCTAATTATGTGCTGTACAGTATATATACCGTACACTGCTATACAGCGCTCCCTGTTATCTCTATATATGTATAATATACTGTACAGAACTATACCTAATTATGTGATGTACAGTATATATACCGTACACTGCTATACAGCGCCCCTGTTATCTCTATATATGTATAATATACTGTACAGAACTATACCTAATTATGTGATGTACAGTATATATACCGTACACTGCTATACAGCGCTCCCTGTTATCTCTATATATGTATAATATACTGTACAGAACTATACCTAATTATGTGCTGTACAGTATATATACCGTACACTGCTATACAGCGCCCCTGTTATCTCTATATATGTATAATATACTGTACAGAACTATACCTAATTATGTGATGTACAGTATATATACCGTACACTGCTATACAGCGCCCCTGTTATCTCTATATATGTATAATATACTGTACAGAACTATACCTAATTATGTGATGTACAGTATATATACCGTACACTGCTATACAGCGCCCCTGTTATCTCTATATATGTATAATATACTGTACAGAACTATACCTAATTATGTGCTGTACAGTATATATACCGTACACTGCTATACAGCGCCCTGTTATCTCTATATATGTATAATATACTGTACAGAACTATACCTAATTATGTGCTGTACAGTATATATACCGTACACTGCTATACAGCGCTCCCTGTTATCTCTATATATGTATAATATACTGTACAGAACTATACCTAATTATGTGCTGTACAGTATATATACCGTACACTGCTATACAGCGCCCCTGTTATCTCTATATATGTATAATATACTGTACAGAACTATACCTAATTATGTGCTGTACAGTATATATACCGTACACTGCTATACAGCGCTCCCTGTTATCTCTATATATGTATAATATACTGTACAGAACTATACCTAATTATGTGATGTACAGTATATATACCGTACACTGCTATACAGCGCCCTGTTATCTCTATATATGTATAATATACTGTACAGAACTATACCTAATTATGTGATGTACAGTATATATACCGTACACTGCTATACAGCGCCCCTGTTATCTCTATATATGTATAATATACTGTACAGAACTATACCTAATTATGTGATGTACAGTATATATACCGTACACTGCTATACAGCGCCCCCTGTTATCTCTATATATGTATAATATACTGTACAGAACTATACCTAATTATGTGCTGTACAGTATATATACCGTACACTGCTATACAGCGCCCTGTTATCTCTATATATGTATAATATACTGTACAGAACTATACCTAATTATGTGCTGTACAGTATATATACCGTACACTGCTATACAGCGCCCCTGTTATCTCTATATATGTATAATATACTGTACAGAACTATACCTAATTATGTGCTGTACAGTATATATACCGTACACTGCTATACAGCGCCCCCTGTTATCTCTATATATGTATAATATACTGTACAGAACTATACCTAATTATGTGATGTACAGTATATATACCGTATACACTGCTATACAGCGCCCCCTGTTATCTCTATATGTATAATATACTGTACAGAACTATACCTAATTATGTGCTGTACAGTATATATACCGTACACTGCTATACAGCGCCCCTGTTATCTCTATATATGTATAATATACTGTACAGAACTATACCTTACTGTCATATACAGTATATATACCGTACACTGCCCCTTGCTGTACGGTGCAGTGTATTCTGTGCTCGGCCTGCGCTGGCGAGAGCTCTGTCTATACGGTCATCTGATAACAGTAATGTCTATACAGTTAATGCTTACATGGGTTGACCAGTTTCGGGTGGAGCGCCATCTACAGCGCCTCCATGGTTATTTATACTGCCAGTCCATATGGCTCTCCCATACGTAGCACCACAGACGGTTGTGGATAACCCCGGGGAGGTCAGCCTGTATGGTCTCCAATATGTAATATACAGTGCAGGACTGCTCATGTGCCGTATCATCCCTCTATAGGTGACCTGGACATCCAGGGCCCTGCAGGAGATGCTGGGATTGGGTTCGGAGGAGGTTGTCGTCAGTTACCTGCCCCTCGGCAGCATGTCCGTGCAGCTCTTCGACCTGTGGCTCATTCTGTCCTGTGGAGGCTCCACTTTCTTCACAGAGCCTGCTGCGTGGAAGGTGAGAACCTGAACCCCAGGACTGCATCAGAAGGAGCGGAGTAATGGTGGGCCCGACACTAAATAGAACTGGTTGTAGTGGGCAAATTTGGGGTGGCCCCAATGCTATGCTGGGGTCCCTGGATACCGCTGAGGTTTCACCACGTGTTGCTGCTCTCCGGAAGGGATGGTAACGCATGGTGCACCCCAATGGGAAATAAGTCCAGAGAGTCAGGGTCTGCAGTAACCGGGGGCTTCTTTACTGGAGGAATTCAGGTACAAAACAATACAGGCGAGGCATAGGGCTGGCTTCTCCAGTCTCCTCCCTGGATGAGGCATAGGGCTTGCTTCTCCAGTCTCCTCCCTAGGATGAGGCATAGGGCTGGCTTCTCCAGTCTCCTCCCTAGGATGAGGCATAGGGCTGGCTTCTCCAGTCTCCTCCCTAGGATGAGGCATAGGGCTGGCTTCTCCAGTCTCCTCCCTAGGATGAGGCGTAGGGCTGGCTTCTCCAGTCTCCTCCCATAGGGATGAGGCATAGGGCTGGCTTCTCCAGTCTCCTCCCTGAGACGAGGCGTAGGGCCGGCTTCTCCAGTCTCCTCCCTGAGACGAGGCATAGGGCTGGCTTCTCCAGTCTCCTCCCTAGGACAAGGCATAGGGCTGGCTTCTCCAGTCTCCTCCCTAGGATGAGGCATAGGGCTGGCTTCTCAAGTCTCCTCCCTAGGATGAGGCGTAGGGCTGGCTTCTCCAGTCTCCTCCCTGAGACGAGGCGTAGGGCCGGCTTCTCCAGTCTCCTCTGTAGCACAAGGCATAGGGCCGGCTTCTCCAGTCTCCTCCCTGAGATGAGGCATAGGGCTGGCTTCTCCAGTCTCCTCCCTAGGATGAGGCATAGGGCTGGCTTCTCCAGTCTCCTCCGTAGGACGAGGCATAGGGCCGGCTTCTCCAGTCTCCTCCCTAGGATGAGACATAGGGCCGGCTTCTCCAGTCTCCTCCCTGAGATGAGGCATAGGGCTGGCTTCTCCAGTCTCCTCCCTAGGATGAGGCATAGGGCTGGCTTCTCCAGTCTCCTCCCTAGGATGAGGCGTAGGGCTGGCTTCTCCAGTCTCCTCCCTGAGGATGAGGCATAGGGCTGGCTTCTCCAGTCTCCTCCCTAGGATGAGGCATAGGGCTGGCTTCTCCAGTCTCCTCCCTAGGATGAGGCATAGGGCTGGCTTCTCCAGTCTCCTCCCTAGGATGAGGCATAGGGCTGGCTTCTCCAGTCTCCTCCCTGAGGACGAGGCATAGGGCTGGCTTCTCCAGTCTCCTCCCTGAGACGAGGCATAGGGCTGGCTTCTCCAGTCTCCTCCCTGAGACGAGGCATAGGGCTGGCTTCTCCAGTCTCCTCCCTGAGACTGAGGCATAGGGCTGGCTTCTCCAGTCTCCTCCCTAGAGATGAGGCATAGGGCTGGCTTCTCCAGTCTCCTCCCTAGAGACGAGGCATAGGGCTGGCTTCTCCAGTCTCCTCCCTGAGATGAGGCATAGGGCTGGCTTCTCCAGTCTCCTCCCTAGAGATGAGGCATAGGGCTGGCTTCTCCAGTCTCCTCCCTGAGACGAGGCATAGGGCTGGCTTCTCCAGTCTCCTCCCTAGAGATGAGGCATAGGGCTGGCTTCTCCAGTCTCCTCCCTAGAGATGAGGCATAGGGCTGGCTTCTCCAGTCTCCTCCCTAGGATGAGGCATAGGGCTGGCTTCTCCAGTCTCCTCCCTAGGATGAGGCATAGGGCTGGCTTCTCCAGTCTCCTCCCTAGGATGAGGCATAGGGCTGGCTTCTCCAGTCTCCTCCCTAGGACGAGGCATAGGGCTGGCTTCTCCAGTCTCCTCCCTAGGATGAGGCATAGGGCTGGCTTCTCCAGTCTCCTCCCTAGGACGAGGCATAGGGCTGGCTTCTCCAGTCTCCTCCTAGAGACGAGGCATAGGGCTGGCTTCTCCAGTCTCCTCCCTAGGACGAGGCATAGGGCTGGCTTCTCCAGTCTCCTCCCTAGGATGAGGCATAGGGCTGGCTTCTCCAGTCTCCTCCCTAGGATGAGGCATAGGGCTGGCTTCTCCAGTCTCCTCCCTAGGACGAGGCATAGGGCTGGCTTCTCCAGTCTCCTCCCTAGGACGAGGCATAGGGCTGGCTTCTCCAGTCTCCTCCCTAGGATGAGGCATAGGGCTGGCTTCTCCAGTCTCCTCCCTAGGATGAGGCATAGGGCTGGCTTCTCCAGTCTCCTCCCTAGGATGAGGCATAGGGCTGGCTTCTCCAGTCTCCTCCCTAGGATGAGGCATAGGGCTGGCTTCTCCAGTCTCCTCCCTAGGACGAGGCATAGGGCTGGCTTCTCCAGTCTCCTCCCTAGGACGAGGCATAGGGCTGGCTTCTCCAGTCTCCTCCCTAGGATGAGGCATAGGGCTGGCTTCTCCAGTCTCCTCCCTAGGATGAGGCATAGGGCTGGCTTCTCCAGTCTCCTCCCTAGGATGAGGCATAGGGCTGGCTTCTCCAGTCTCCTCCCTAGGACGAGGCATAGGGCTGGCTTCTCCAGTCTCCTCCCTAGGACGAGGCATAGGGCTGGCTTCTCCAGTCTCCTCCCTAGAGATGAGGCATAGGGCTGGCTTCTCCAGTCTCCTCCCTAGGATGAGGCATAGGGCTGGCTTCTCCAGTCTCCTCCCTGAGACGAGGCATAGAGCTGGCTTCTCCAGTCTCCTCCCTAGGATGAGGCATAGGGCTGGCTTCTCCAGTCTCCTCCCTAGGACGAGGCATAGGGCTGGCTTCTCCAGTCTCCTCCCTAGGACGAGGCATAGGGCTGGCTTCTCCAGTCTCCTCCCTAGGATGAGGCATAGGGCTGGCTTCTCCAGTCTCCTCCCTAGGATGAGGCATAGGGCTGGCTTCTCCAGTCTCCTCCCTGAGACGAGGCATAGGGCCGGCTTCTCCAGTCTCCTCCTGCAGACGAGGCATAGGGCTGGCTTCTCCAGTCTCCTCCCTGAGATGAGGCATAGGGCTGGCTTCTCCAGTCTCCTCCCTAGGATGAGGCATAGGGCTGGCTTCTCCAGTCTCCTCCCTGAGACGAGGCATAGGGCTGGCTTCTCCAGTCTCCTCCCTAGGATGAGGCATAGGGCTGGCTTCTCCAGTCTCCTCCCTGAGATGAGGCATAGGGCTGGCTTCTCCAGTCTCCTCCCTAGAGACGAGGCATAGGGCTGGCTTCTCCAGTCTCCTCCCTAGGATGAGGCATAGGGCTGGCTTCTCCAGTCTCCTCCCTAGGATGAGGCATAGGGCTGGCTTCTCCAGTCTCCTCCTGAGGATGAGGCATAGGGCTGGCTTCTCCAGTCTCCTCCCTAGGATGAGGCATAGGGCTGGCTTCTCCAGTCTCCTCCCTAGGATGAGGCATAGGGCTGGCTTCTCCAGTCTCCTCCCTGAGATGAGTCATAGGGCTGGCTTCTCCAGTCTCCTCCCTGAGACGCTATACAGCGCCCTGTTATCTCTATATATGTATAATATGCTGTACAGAACTATACCTAATTATGTGACTGTACAGTATATATACGCAGATACACTGCTATACAGCGCTCCCTGTTATCTCTATATATGTATAATATACTGTACAGAACTATACCTAATTATGTGATGTACGGTATATATACTAACCGCACTGCTATACAGCAGCTCCCTGTTATCTCTATATATGTATAATATACTGTACAGAACTATACCTAATTATGTGCTGTACAAGTATATATACTGATACTACTGCTATACAAGTACCCTGTTATCTCTATATATGTATAATATACTGTACAGAACTATACCTAATTATGTGCTGTACGAGTATATATACCAATACACTGCTATACAGCGCTCCCTGTTATCTCTATGTATGCATAATATACTGTACAGAGACTATACCTAATTATGTAGCTGTACAGTATATATACTACATACACTGCTATACAGCGCTCCTGTTATCTCTATATATGTATAATATACTGTACAGAACTATACCTAATTATGTGCTGTACAGTATATATACTGCTATACTGCTATACAGCGCTCCCTGTTATCTCTATATATGTGTATAATATGCTGTACAGAACTATACCTGAGTATGTGCTGTACGGTATATATACCAGTACACTGCTATATACAGACGCCCTGTTATCTCTATATATGTATATTATACTGTGCAGAACTATACCTAATTATGTGCTGTGCAGTGTATATACCGATACACTGCTATACAGCGCCCCTGTTATCTCTATTATGTATATGTATACTGTACGGAACTAGTACCTAATTATATGTGTACATTATATATCACCGTACACTACTATACAGCGCCCCTGTTATCTCTATATATGTATATAATATACTGTGCAGAACTATACCTAATTTATGTGATGTACAGTATATATACAAATACTGCACTACTACAGCGCCCCTGTTATCTCTATATATGTATAATATACTGTACAGAACTATACCCTAATTATGTGCTGTACAGTATATATACTAGTACACTGCTATACAGCGCCCCTGTTATCTCTATATATGTATAATATGCTGTACTAGAACTATACACTTACTGTCATATACAGTATATATACCGCACTACCGCTCGCTGTACGGTGCAGGGTGGTATTCTGTCGTTCGACCTGCGCTGGCGAGAGCTCTGTCTATACGTCATCTGATAACAGTAATGTCTATACAGTTAATGCTTACATGGGTTCACCAGTTTGGTGGGCGCCATCTGCAGCGCCTCCATGGTTCATTTCATACTGCTAGTCCATATGGCGGTCCCATAAATAGCACCACAGGCGGTTTGAGATAACCCGGGGAGGTCGCCTGTATGGTCTCAATATGTAATATACAGTGCAGGACTGCTCATGTGCCGTATCATGCCTCTGTAGGTGACCTGGACATCCAGGCCCTGCAGGAGATGCTGGGATTGGAGTTCGGAGGGAGGTTGTCGTCAGTTACCTGCCCTCGGCAGCATGTCCGTGCAGCTCTTCTGACCTGTGGCTCATTCTGTCCTGTGGAGGCTCCACTTTCTTCACAGAGCCTGCTCGTGGAAGGTGAGAACCTGAACCACCAGGACTGCATTGAAGGAGCGGAGTAATGGTGGGCCGGCACTAAGTAGAACCTAGTTGTAGTGGGCAAATTTGGGTGGCCCTAATGCTATGCTAGGGTCCTGGATACTGCTTAAGTGTCACCACGTGATCTGCTCTCCGGAAGGAATAGTACCGCATGGTGCACCCCAATGGGAAATAAGTCCAGAGAGTCAGGGGTCTGCAGTCAACCAGGGGGCTTTCTACTGGAGGAATTCAGGTACAAAACAATACAGGCGAGGCATAGGGCTGGCTTCTCCAGTCTCCTCCTGAGATGAGGCATAGGGCTGGCTTCTCCAGTCTCCTCCCTGAGATGAGGCATAGGGCTGGCTTCTCCAGTCTCCTCTGTAGCACGAGGCATAGGGCTGGCTTCTCCAGTCTCCTCCCTGAGACGAGGCATAGGGCTGGCTTCTCCAGTCTCCTCCCTGAGATGAGGCACAGGGCTGGTTTCTCCAGTCCCCTCCCTAGGATGAGGCATAGGGCCGGCTTCTCCAGTCTACTCCTTGAGACGAGGCATAGGGCTGGCTTCTCCAGTCTCCTCCCTGAGACGAGGCATAGGGCTGGCTTCTCCAGTCTCCTCCCTGAGATGAGGCATAGGGCTGGCTTCTCCAGTCTCCTCTGTAGCACGAGGCATAGGGCTGGCTTCTCCAGTCTCCTCCCTGAGACGAGGCATAGGGCTGGCTTCTCCAGTCTCCTCCTAAGACATGCATAGGGCTGGATTCTCAGTCTCCTCCATGGGCGAGGCATAGGGCTGGCTTCTCCAGTCCCCTCCCTAGGATGAGGCATAGGGCCGGCTTCTCCAGTCTACTCCTTGAGACGAGGCATAGGGCTGGCTTCTCCAGTCTCCTCTATGGCAGAAGGGTTTGATGCTGAGGAAAGTCCTGAGCTAGCTGTCCCTCTCTTCAGAGGCTGGTACTCTGGTCCAAGGCAGGTGATCCAGGGTCTGTGGCAGCGTATCCCCACCTCAGCGTCTTCTTCTGGTCACTCAGTAGTCTGGCAGAGTCTCCCCTCCAAGCACTGTCCCTAACTGCAGCACACCGGGGGCTCTGACTGCTCTCCTTATACACAGTATTAGCTAGACTAGAACCTTCTAGTGGGAGGGTGGATTGGAGAAACTCAGCACAAACAGATACAATGTTACACTTTCCGTCTGTCATAGACCTACATTAGAGCAGGGTTTCTGAACTCCAGTCCTTGGGACCCACCTACCGGTCAGGATTTAAGAATATCGCACAGAATGAATCCTTGTGGTAAGTCCTGATGCATGGACTGATTATATCACCTACTCAATACTAAGGAAATCCTGAAAACATGACCGGCAGGTGGGTCCCGAGGAACAGAGTTGCGAATCCCTGCATTAGAGCTTCAATGATACTCGGTTGCGGTGATAGAACAGTGAGTCCCGACACAAGGTCAGGCCGTCTGGCTTTTCCCTCCAAACCATGGTCGTCTTTAACCCCTAGGTGTCTCTCGTATTCAGTAACCCTTCCCATAGAGCCTTGCAAATATCATCAGTGATAATGAACAGGATATATATCACAACATATAAAATGCATTAACCCTTTCACTACCGGAGGTTTGTGTTTCATTTTTCTTGCCTATCTTCCTTGAGCCATAACTTTTTTACATTTCCCGTTACATAGCCGTATGAGGGCTTATTTTTTGCGGGACAAGTTGTACTTTCCAATGCCACCATTAATTATGGCATACAATGTAGTGGGAAGCGGTAAACTAATTCCAAATGGGGTGGAATTGAAAAAAAAAACGCAATTTCTCCTCCGTTTTACGGGTTTTGTTCCCACAGAGTTTAGTTTGCGATAAAGCTGACCCACGCCCTTCATTCTCTGGGTCAGTCTGTACAATTACGATACCTCTTATGTATAGGTTTTGTATGTCTAAAAGAGTGTGGGCGTTTTCGGTCACGGTGATGCCCATGATGTTTATATTTATTGTTATTTAGGTATTTATTTTTCTATTATATGGAAATGGGGTGACAAACTTTTTATATATTTTTTTATATATTTTAATTTTTTTTTTGTATTTGTAATGATTTTGAAGCTCATGAACCTATACATTCTACTTTTCAATTTTTCACTTTTTACAATCAGGGATTTTTAAAATGAGTTTGCCTGTCAATTGCTCTTTTCTTATATTGGCCTGCCATCTGGTGGCCAGAATGAGAGTTACAGCATGAACACTACAAGCTGCTTCAGCACGAGCTGCCAGGGTTTTGTGCATTTAGAGGCCATGATTAAATGAGAAATGAGAGCTTTTAATAATCAGCATTATTGCCGGTCACGGTAATTGTCCGCAGGTCTCTGCCAGCCATGTCACATGCTGTACGTGCGAATGGGCGCCATGTTTACACATCGCTGGTAGCGAAAGGGTTAAACTGGGCACGTTAACCTTTTTAAGATAAAGTAAGAAGTTTTAGCTTTACAAATGGGAAACAAATGTCCACACGTCAAAGTACCAGGGTACCAGCTCCTGAGTACTACACTGTCACCATGTAATCTGCAGGCAGTGTGTTATAGAGCAGGAGGAGCTGAGCAGATTATATATACAGAGAACCTGTCACCATGTAATCTGCAGGCAGTGTGTTATAGAGCAGGAGGAGCTGAGCAGATTATATATACAGAGAACCTGTCACCATGTAATCTGCAGGCAGCGTGTTATAGAGCAGGAGGAGCTGAGCAGATTATATATAAAGAGAACCTGTCACCATGTAATCTGCAGGCAGTGTGTTATAGAGCAGGAGGAGCTGAGCAGATTATATATAAAGAGAACCTGTCACCATGTAATCTGCAGGCAGCGTGTTATAGAGCAGGAGGAGCTGAGCAGATTATATATACAGAGAACCTGTCACCATGTAATCTGCAGGCAGTGTGTTATAGAGCAGGAGGAGCTGAGCAGATTATATATACAAGAACCTGTCACCATGTAATCTGCAGGCAGTGTGTTATAGAGCAGGAGGAGCTGAGCAGATTATATATACAGAGAACCTGTCACCATGTAATCTGCAGGCAGCGTGTTATAGAGCAGGAGGAGCTGAGCAGATTATATATACAAGAGAACCTGTCACCATGTAATCTGCAGGCAGCGTGTTATAGAGCAGGAGGAGCTGAGCAGATTATATATACAGAGAACCTGTCACCATGTAATCTGCAGGCAGTGTGTTATAGAGCAGGAGGAGCTGAGCAGATTATATATACAGAGAACCTGTCACCATGTAATCTGCAGGCAGCGTGTTATAGAGCAGGAGGAGCTGAGCAGATTATAGATACAGAGAACCTGTCACCATGTAATCTGCAGGCAGTGTGTTATAGAGCAGGAGGAGCTGAGCAGATTATATATAAGAGAACCTGTCACCATGTAATCTGCAGGCAGCGTGTTATAGAGCAGGAGGAGCTGAGCAGATTATATATACAGAGAACCTGTCACCATGTAATCTGCAGGCAGTGTGTTATAGAGCAGGAGGAGCTGAGCAGATTATATATACAGAGAACCTGTCACCATGTAATCTGCAGGCAGTGTGTTATAGAGCAGGAGGAGCTGAGCAGATTATATATACAGAACCTGTCACCATGTAATCTGCAGGCAGCGTGTTATAGAGCAGGAGGAGCTGAGCAGATTATATATACAGAGAACCTGTCACCATGTAATCTGCAGGCAGCGTGTTATAGAGCAGGAGGAGCTGAGCAGATTATATATAAAGAGAACCTGTCACCATGTAATCTGCAGGCAGCGTGTTATAGAGCAGGAGGAGCTGAGCAGATTATATATACAGAGAACCTGTCACCGTGTAATCTGCAGGCAGTGTGTTATAGAGCAGGAGGAGCTGAGCAGATTATATATACAGAGAACCTGTCACCATGTAATCTGCAGGCAGTGTGTTATAGAGCAGGAGGAGCTGAGCAGATTATATATACAGAGAACCTGTCACCATGTAATCTGCAGGCAGCGTGTTATAGAGCAGGAGGAGCTGAGCAGATTATATATACAGAGAACCTGTCACCATGTAATCTGCAGGCAGCGTGTTATAGAGCAGGAGGAGCTGAGCAGATTATATATACAGAGAACCTGTCACCATGTAATCTGCAGGCAGCGTGTTATAGAGCAGGAGGAGCTGAGCAGATTATATATATACAGAACCTGTCACCATGTAATCTGCAGGCAGTGTGTTATAGAGCAGGAGGAGCTGAGCAGATTATATATAAAGAGAACCTGTCACCATGTAATCTGCAGGCAGCGTGTTATAGAGCAGGAGGAGCTGAGCAGATTATATATAAAGAGAACCTGTCACCATGTAATCTGCAGGCAGTGTGTTATAGAGCAGGAGGAGCTGAGCAGATTATATATACAGAGAACCTGTCACCATGTAATCTGCAGGCAGTGTGTTATAGAGCAGGAGGAGCTGAGCAGATTATATATAGAGAGAACCTGTCACCATGTAATCTGCAGGCAGCGTGTTATAGAGCAGGAGGAGCTGAGCAGATTATATATAAAGAGAACCTGTCACCATGTAATCTGCAGGCAGTGTGTTATAGAGCAGGAGGAGCTGAGCAGATTATATATACAGAGAACCTGTCACCATGTAATCTGCAGGCAGTGTGTTATAGAGCAGGAGGAGCTGAGCAGATTATATATAAAGAGAACCTGTCACCATGTAATCTGCAGGCAGCGTGTTATAGAGCAGGAGGAGCTGAGCAGATTATATATACAGAGAACCTGTCACCATGTAATCTGCAGGCAGTGTGTTATAGAGCAGGAGGAGCTGAGCAGGTTATATATACAGAGAACCTGTCACCATGTAATCTGCAGGCAGTGTGTTATAGAGCAGGAGGAGCTGAGCAGATTATATATACAGAGAACCTGTCACCGTGTAATCTGCAGGCAGCGTGTTATAGAGCAGGAGGAGCTGAGCAGATTATATATACAGAGAACCTGTCACCATGTAATCTGCAGGCAGTGTGTTATAGAGCAGGAGGAGCTGAGCAGATTATATATATACAGAGAACCTGTCACCATGTAATCTGCAGGCAGTGTGTTATAGAGCAGGAGGAGCTGAGCAGATAATATATAGAGAACCTGTCACCGTGTAATCTGCAGGTAGCGTGTTATAGAGCAGGAGGAGCTGAGCAGATTATATATAAAGAGAACCTGTCACCATGTAATCTGCAGGCAGTGTGTTATAGAGCAGGAGGAGCTGAGCAGATTATATATACAGAGAACCTGTCACCATGTAATCTGCAGGCAGTGTGTTATAGAGCAGGAGGAGCTGAGCAGAGATATATATAGCCTGTCTCCGTGTATCTCTAGCTGCTTCCTATGCAGAGATATGAGCGGGTAAAGCCGCTGAGGAGGAGGGTCGTTGGGAGCTGACGGCTGCAGCAGGAGAGTATTGATACTAGTGTTGAGTACTCGGACGATGATGCCAGATTTCTATATAATTGGTTATTCCGCACAGCGAATGCTGTAAATAATTCCAGAAAATAATGTACATTTTTTATGCATTATATGTACCGCAGACGGTTCCTGGGGCTCTTTCACTCTTGGGTTTTTCTTTTCCGGGATTGAGTTCCGTCCTCGGGGCTTTTTACCCGATAAGAGCTGATCAGGATTATCCCCTGATAATCCAGAGAATGGAGAGGAACCCGTTCAGGACTTCTTCCGTTCAGCCCTTTGACATTTCAGGAGCGAGGTAATACCGCTGCAGTTTTTTTTCTCCGGCTAAATGTGACTGGAATGTCGGATCCGGCATTTTTCCCATTGGAATGTTTGGTGCCAGATCCGGCATTCAAAATACCGCATGTGCAGAATGGTAAAAATGTGAACTTTTATAACGGATCCGTCTCTCCGCATGAGAGACGGATCCTTCCCTGCCGTGCATTACTAGGACGGGTCTGTCTTCTGTCCGTTTTCATGCAGATTGCGGGATCACTCTGCAGCAAGTGTGAAGGTCTCCTTAATCTACAAGTAATCCCGCAAAATATAAATTAGAAGGAAAAATTAAGTCAGGACTGCTGGAACACCATGGGGGATAATGTTGCTGGTCCTTGGGGTCCCCGTGCACTGGGGACTTCTAATCGAGGACCTGAGTAGCCGGGCTCTGTCCGTGTGTCCTGCTCTGACAGTCCTGGCTCCGCGTTCCATGCCTTTCTAGTTTGCAGTGTGGAGGCACGGACAGAAATGCCATGGAAGCGCTCCGTACTGCTCCCGTACTGCTCCCGTACTGCTCCCGTACTGCTCCCGTACTGCTCCCGTACTGCTCCCGTACTGCTCCCGTACTGCTCCCGTACTGCTCCCGTACTGCTCCCGTACTGCTCCCGTACTGCTCCCGTGCCTCTGCTCCGTGTCGTCCAGATTATTCCGTGAATCAGAAGGTGCGCACACGGCTGGCGCCCATATGTGGACCGCAATGTGGGCATGGGTGGCGCATGGGTCATAAGGCTAACGTTAAGTCACTAAGGGGTTAGCACGGAGTTCGCTCCAGACACAAAGTAAGACATTTTTGGGATGGCGTCTCCAGTTTGAATGGTTTTGCTTTTAGTTTTCGGTGTGTCTCCCGATGTGTAAGGATCCGGTCCCTGTGAGGCCCAGGGACTTACCGGGGTCCATCATGTGGAGATGCAGATGGATGTCGTGTGTTTTACAGAGGTCTCTGGTGTCCACTTTGTGTGATGTCCGACCCACCCTCTTCCTGGGATTTCCTGGACTCTGGGAGAAGGTGAAGAAGAGGTGGATGCTGGTGGAGAAGGAGGCATCGGCTCTGCAGAAGATGGCCATTAGCTGGGCCAGAAGGAAAGGCCTTCAGTCCTACACAAGGTCGGTGATACCAGGCTGGTTCCTCTACACCCGGTCCTGTCTTAATATGATGGAATGGAGTCTGATGTCTCATGGTACCCTCTCTCCTCTGCCATGCAGTTCTGGCTCACTGCCCGGGGGCCACAGTCTGGCTGAGCATATGATCTTCAGGCCGGCCCGGGTGGCTCTGGGGCTGGATCGCTGTGCTCGCTGTTATGTGGGAACAGAGCCCATCAGTCAGAACGTGGCCGAATACTTTGGGAGCCTGGGGCTCGATCTGCTGGAGATATACGGCAAGGAGGAGACCAGTGGGCTACAAAGCATCATGCTGCCATCAGGTCGGAGGCCCGGGAGGTGAGACACGAGGAGCGCTGCTGATGTTCGCCGAATGCCTCGGCATGACACCTATTCACACATGACGGTGGACTGCCACCTGATGCCTAGAGCTTCCATCTGCCCCATGTGAATGGATTCATTTCCCACTCAACCGCCTTATACTTTGGACGTGTCTGAAGTTTTGTGACCGGCGGCACAGGTGGCAGTTCTAGGAGGCTGCGCAGCGTCCTTCCCGTATCTCGCCCACCCTACGGCTGTGGTACATGGGGGGGGGGATACCCAGTTGGTTACCGGCGGCTCAGGTGGCAGTTCTAGGAGGCTGCGCAGCGTCCTTCCCGTATCTCGCCCACCCTACGGCTGTGGTACATGGGGGGAGGGGGGGATACCCAGTTGGTTACCGGCGGCTCAGGTGGCAGTTCTAGGAGGCTGCGCAGCGTCCTTCCCGTATCTCGCCCACCCTACGGCTGTGGTACATGGGGGATGCCCAGTTGGTTACCGCGGCACAGGTGGCAGTTCTAGGAGGCTGCGCAGCGTCCTTCCCGTATCTCGCCCACCCTACGGCTGTGGTACATGGGGGATGCCCAGTTGGTTACCGCGGCACAGGTGGCAGTTCTAGGAGGCTGCGCAGCGTCCTTCCCGTATCTCGCCCACCCTACGGCTGTGGTACATGGGGGATGCCCAGTTGGTTACCGGCGGCACAGGTGGCAGTTCTAGGAGGCTGCGCAGCGTCCTTCCCGTATCTCGCCCACCCTACGGCTGTGGTACATGGGGGATGCCCAGTTGGTTACCGGCGGCACAGGTGGCAGTTCTAGGAGGCTGCGCAGCGTCCTTCCCAGTATCTCGCCCACCCTACGGCTGTGGTACATGGGGGATACCCAGTTGGTTACCGCGGCACAGGTGGCAGTTCTAGGAGGCTGCGCAGCGTCCTTCCCGTATCTCGCCCACCCTACGGCTGTGGTACATGGGGGATACCCAGTTGGTTACCGGCGGCACAGGTGGCAGTTCTAGGAGGCTGCGCAGCGTCCTTCCCGTATCTCGCCCACCCTACGGCTGTGGTACATGGGGGGATACCCAGTTGGTTACCGGCGGCACAGGTGGCAGTTCTAGGAGGCTGCGCAGCGTCCTTCCCAGTATCTCGCCCACCCTACGGCTGTGGTACATGGGGAGATACCCAGTTGGTTACCGGCGGCACAGGTGGCAGTTCTAGGAGGCTGCGCAGCGTCCTTCCCGTATCTCGCCCACCCTACGGCTGTGGTACATGGGGGGATGCCCAGTTGGTTACCGGCGGCACAGGTGGCAGTTCTAGGAGGCTGCGCAGCGTCCTTCCCGTATCTCGCCCACCCTACGGCTGTGGTACATGGGGGGGATACCCAGTTGGTTACCGCGGCACAGGTGGCAGTTCTAGGAGGCTGCGCAGCGTCCTTCCCGTATCTCGCCCACCCTACGGCTGTGGTACATGGGGGATACCCAGTTGGTTACCGCGGCACAGGTGGCAGTTCTAGGAGGCTGCGCAGCGTCCTTCCCGTATCTCGCCCACCCTACGGCTGTGGTACATGGGGGGATACCCAGTTGGTTACCGGCGGCACAGGTGGCAGTTCTAGGAGGCTGCGCAGCGTCCTTCCCAGTATCTCGCCCACCCTACGGCTGTGGTACATGGGGGGATACCCAGTTGGTTACCGCGGCACCGGTGGCAGTTCTAGGAGGCTGCGCAGCGTCCTTCCCGTATCTCGCCCACCCTACGGCTGTGGTACATGGGGGGATACCCAGTTGGTTACCGCGGCACAGGTGGCAGTTCTAGGAGGCTGCGCAGCGTCCTTCCCGTATCTCGCCCACCCTACGGCTGTGGTACATGGGGGATACCCAGTTGGTTACCGGCGGCACAGGTGGCAGTTCTAGGAGGCTGCGCAGCGTCCTTCCCGTATCTCGCCCACCCTACGGCTGTGGTACATGGGGGGGGGGGGGGATGCCCAGTTGGTTTTGTATAATTAACACGTTTTCTCCTCCTAGAGTTGAACTTGCTGGATGTAAAAGCAGAGAATACACGGATGGGCTCTGCCTGTGGGGGCGCAATGTCTTTCTGGGTTACCTTGGCGCCGAGCAAATGACGAGCGAGGCCTTCACCGAGGACGGCTGGTTTATCACAGGTAACCAGAGATGATGGGAGTGATAGTGGGGAGGGCCTGATCTGGGGTGAGGGGGGGATCACTTAGACCTCAGTTTACTCTTCTCATACCCAGGCAGGCCCCGGCCTCTGAAGGGGAGAAATGAGGACCCCGAAGATCTGTCTCTGGAGCTCTGACCTGGAAGATGCTGCCGTCTGGGATCGGGAACTCCCAATAAATGTTTTTCATGGATGCTCCTGGTCTCTTCTGATGTGGCTGTGTCCTCCTGAAAAGAGAATGGTTGTTGGGTGTCTCTAGATCACACCCTGCCCCCTCTACTAGTCTGCAGCTCTAGAGCTGGTCCTCCAGTCACGCCCACAGCTGCTCTAGAGCTGGTCCTCCAGTCACACCCAGAGCTGCTCTAGAGCTGGTCCTCCAGTCACATCCAGAGCTGCTCTAGAGCTGGTCCTCCAGTCACATCTAGAGCTGCTCTAGAGCTAGTCCTCCAGTCACATCCACAGCTGCTCTAGAGCTGGTCCTCCAGTCACACCCACAGCTGCTCTAGAGCTGGTCCTCCAGTCACATCCAGAGCTGCTCTAGAGCTGGTCCTCCAGTCACATCCACAGCTGCTCTAGAGCTGGTCCTCCAGGCACATCTAGAGCTGCACTAGAGCTGGTCCTCCAGTCACATCCACAGCTGCTCTAGAACAGGTCCTCCAGTCACATCTAGAGCTGGTCCTCCAGTCACATCCACAGCTGCTCTAGAGCTAGTCCTCCAGTCACATCTAGAGCTGGTCCTCCAGTCACATCCACAGATGCTCTAGAACAGGTCCTCCAGTCACATCTAGAGCTGGTCCTCCAGTCACAGGTCCTCCAGTCACATCTAGAGCTGGTCCTCCAGTCACGCCCACAGCTGCTCTAGAGCTGGTCCTCCAGTCACATCCACAGCTGCTCTAGAGCTGGTCCTCCAGTCACGCCCACAGCTGCTCTAGAGCTGGTCCTCCAGTCACGCCCACAGCTGCTCTAGAGCTGGTCCTCCAGTCACGCCCACAGCTGCTCTAGAGCTGGTCCTCCAGTCACGCCCACAGCTGCTCTAGAGCTGGTCCTCCAGTCACGTCCACAGCTGCTCTAGAGCTGGTCCTCCAGTCACATCCACAGCTGATCTAGAGCTGGTCCTCCAGTCACGTCCACAGCTGATCTAGAGCTGGTCCTCCAGTCACGTCCACAGCTGCTCTAGAGCTGGTCCTCCAGTCACGTCCACAGCTGCTCTAGAGCTGGTCCTGCAGTCACATCTAGAGCTGCTCTAGAGCTGGTCCTCCAGTCACATCCACAGCTGCTCGAGCTGGTCCTGCAGTCACATCTAGAGCTGCTCTAGAGCTGGTCCTCCAGTCACATCTAGAGCTGCTCTAGAGCTGGTCCTCCAGTCACACCCACAGCTGCTCTAGAGCTGGTCCTCCAGTCACACCCACAGCTGCTCTAGAGCTGGTCCTCCAGTCACATCTAGAGCTGGTCCTCCAGTCACATCTAGAGCTGCTCTAGAGCTGGTCCTCCAGTCACATCCACAGCTGCTCTAGAGCTGGTCCTCCAGTCACATCTAGAACTGGTCCTGCAGTCACATCTAGAGCTGCTCTAGAGCTGGTCCTCCAGTCACATCTAGAGCTGCTCTAGAGCTGGTCCTCCAGTCACATCCACAGCTGCTCTAGAGCTGGTCCTCCAGTCACATCTAGAGCTGCTCTAGAGCTAGTCCTCCAGTCACATCTAGAGCTGCTCTAGAGCTGGTCCTCCAGTCACGTCCACAGCTGCTCTAGAGCTGGTCCTCCAGTCACGTCCACAGCTGCTCTAGAGCTGGTCCTCCAGTCACGTCCACAGCTGCTCTAGAGCTGGTCCTCCAGTCACGTCCACAGCTGCTCTAGAGCTGGTCCTCCAGTCACGTCCACAGCTGCTCTAGAGCTGGTCCTCCAGTCACGTCCACAGCTGCTCTAGAGCTGGTCCTCCAGTCCCATCTAGAGCTGCTCTAGAGCTGGTCCTCCAGTCACATCCACAGCTGCTCTAGTGCTGGTCCTCCAGTCACATCTAGAGCTGGTCCTGCAGTCACATCTAGAGCTGCTCTAGAGCTGGTCCTCCAGTCCCATCTAGAGCTGCTCTAGAGCTGGTCCTCCAGTCACATCCACAGCTGCTCTAGAGCTGGTCCTCCAGTCACATCTAGAGCTGGTCCTGCAGTCACATCTAGAGCTGGTCCTCCAGTCACATCTAGAGCTGCTCTAGAGCTGGTCCTCCAGTCACGTCCACAGCTGCTCTAGAGCTGGTCTTCCAGTCACGTCCACAGCTGCTCTAGAGCTGGTCCTCCAGTCACGTCCACAGCTGCTCTAGAGCTGGTCTTCCAGTCACGTCCACAGCTGCTCTAGAGCTGGTCCTCCAGTCACGTCCACAGCTGCTCTAGAGCTGGTCCTGCAGTCACATCTAGAGATGGTCCTCCAGTCACATCTAGAGCTGCTCTAGAGCTGGTCCTCCAGTCACATCTAGAGCTGCTCTAGAGCTGGTCCTCCAGTCACATCCACAGCTGCTCTAGAGCTGGTCCTTCAGTCACATCCACAGCTGCTCTAGAACAGGTCCCTCCAGTCACATCCACAGCTGCTCTAGAGCTGGTCCTCCAGTCACACCTAGAGCTGGTCCTCCAGGCACATCTAGAGCTGGTCCTCCAGGCACATCTAGAGCTGCACTAGAGCTGGTCCTCCAGTCACATCCACAGCTGCTCTAGAACAGGTCCTCCAGTCACATCTAGAGCTGGTCCTCCAGTCACATCCACAGCTGCTCTAGAGCTAGTCCTCCAGTCACGTCCACAGCTGCTCTAGAGCTGGTCCTCCAGTCACATCCACAGCTGCTCTAGAACAGGTCCTCCAGTCACGTCCACAGCTGCTCTAGAGCTGGTCCTCCAGTCACGTCCACAGCTGCTCTAGAGCTGGTCCTCCAGTCACGTCCACAACTGCTCTAGAGCTGGTCCTCCAGTCACGTCCACAGCTGATCTAGAGCTGGTCCTCCAGTCACGTCCACAGCTGTTCTAGAGCTGGTCCTCCAGTCACGTCCACAGCTGCTCTAGAGCTGGTTCTCCAGTCACATTTACAGCTGCTCTAGAGCTGGTCCTCCAGTCACATCGAGAGCTGCTCTAGAGCTGGTCCTCCAGTCACATTCACAGCTGCTCTAGAGCTGGTCCTCCAGTCACATTCACAGCTGATCTAGAGCTGGTCCTCCAGTCACATCCACAGCTGCTCTAGAACTGGTCCTCCAGTCACATCCACAGCTGATCTAGAGCTGGTCCTCCAGTCACGTCTAGAGCTGGTCCTCCAGTCACGTCTAGAGCTGGTCCTCCAGTCACGTCCACAGCTGCTCTAGAGCTGGTCCTCCAGTCACATCCACAGCTGCTCTAGAGCTAGTCCTCCAGTCACATCTAGAGCTGGTCCTGCAGTCACATCTAGAGCTGCTCTAGAGCTGGTCCTCCAGTCACATCTAGAGCTGCTCTAGAGCTGGTCCTCCAGTCCCGTCCACAGCTGATCTAGAGCTGGTCCTCCAGTCACGTCCACAGCTGCTCTAGAGCTGGTCCTCCAGTCACGTCCACAGCTGCTCTAGAGCTGGTCCTCCAGTCACATTTACAGCTGCTCTAGAGCTGGTCCTCCAGTCACATCTAGAGCTGGTCCTCCAGTCACGTCCACAGCTGCTCTAGAACAGGTCCTCCAGTCACATCTAGAGCTGCTCTAGAGCTGGTCCTCCAGTCACATCCACAGCTGCTCTAGAACAGGTCCTCCAGTCACAGCCAGAGCTGCTCTAGAGCTGGTCCTCCAGTCACGTCCACAGCTGCTCTAGAGCTAGTCCTCCAGTCACATCTAGAGCTGGTCCTCCAGTCACGTCCACAGCTGCTCTAGAACAGGTCCTCCAGTCACATCTAGAGCTGCTCTAGAGCTGGTCCTCCAGTCACATCTAGAGCTGGTCCTCCAGTCACATCTAGAGCTGCTCTAGAGCTGGTCCTCCAGTCACATCTAGAGCTGCTCTAGAGCTGGTCCTCCAGTCACGTCCACAGCTGCTCTAGAGCTGGTCCTCCAGTCACGTCCACAGCTGCTCTAGAGCTGGTCCTCCAGTCACGTCCACAGCTGCTCTAGAGCTGGTCCTCCAGTCACGTCCACAGCTGCTCTAGAGCTGGTCCTCCAGTCACATCTAGAGCTGCTCTAGAGCTGGTCCTCCAGTCACATCCACAGCTGCTCTAGAACAGGTCCTCCAGTCACAGCCAGAGCTGCTCTAGAGCTGGTCCTCCAGTCACGTCCACAGCTGCTCTAGAGCTGGTCCTCCAGTCACGTCCACAGCTGCTCTAGAGCTGGTCCTCCAGTCACGTCCACAGCTGCTCTATTGCTGGTCCTCTAGTCACGTCCACAGCTGCTCTAGAGCTGGTCCTCCAGTCACGTCCACAGCTGCTCTAGAGCTGGTCCTCCAGTCACGTCCACAACTGCTCTAGAGCTGGTCCTCCAGTCACGTCCACAGCTGATCTAGAGCTGGTCCTCCAGTCACGTCCACAGCTGCTCTAGAGCTGGTCCTCCAGTCACATCCACAGCTGCTCTAGAGCTGGTCCTCCAGTCACATTTACAGCTGCTCTAGAGCTGGTCCTCCAGTCACATCTAGAGCTGGTCCTCCAGTCACATTCACAGCTGCTCTAGAGCTGGTCCTCCAGTCACATCCACAGCTGCTCTAGAGCTGGTCCTCCAGTCACATCCACAGCTGCTCTAGAGCTGGTCCTCCAGTCACGTCCACAGCTGCTCTAGAGCTGGTCCTCCAGTCACGCCCACAGCTGCTCTAGAGCTGGTCCTCCAGTCACGCCCACAGCTGCTCTAGAGCTGGTCCTCCAGTCACGCCCACAGCTGCTCTAGAGCTGGTCCTCCAGTCACGCCCACAGCTGCTCTAGAGCTGGTCCTCCAGTCACATCTAGAGCTGGTCCTCCAGTCACATCTAGAGCTGCTCTAGAGCTGGTCCTCCAGTCACATCTAGAGCTGGTCCTCCAGTCACGCCCACAGCTGCTCTAGAGCTGGTCCTCCAGTCACGCCCACAGCTGCTCTAGAACAGGTCCTCCAGTAACATCTAGAGCTGGTCCACCAGTCACATCCACAGCTGCTCTAGAACAGGTCCTCCAGTCACATCTAGAGCTGCTCTAGAGCTGGTCCTCCAGTCACATCCACAGCTGCTCTAGAACAGGTCCTCCAGTCACATCTAGAGCTGGTCCTCCAGTCACATCCACAGCTGCTCTAGAGCTGGTCCTTCAGTCACATCCACAGCTGCTCTAGAACAGGTCCCTCCAGTCACATCCACAGCTGCTCTAGAGCTGGTCCTCCAGTCACGTCCACAGCTGCTCTAGAGCTGGTCCTCCAGTCACGTCCACAGCTGCTCTAGAGCTGGTCCTCCAGTCACGTCCACAGCTGATCTAGAGCTGGTCCTCCAGTCACGTCCACAGCTGCTCTAGAGCTGGTCCTCCAGTCACGTCCACAGCTGCTCTAGAGCTGGTCCTCCAGTCACATCCACAGCTGCTCTAGAGCTGGTCCTCCAGTCACATCTACAGCTGCTCTAGAGCTGGTCCTCCAGTCCATCACAGCTGCTCTAGA
Source organism: Bufotes viridis (assembly GCA_033119425.1). Lineage (NCBI taxonomy): Eukaryota > Metazoa > Chordata > Amphibia > Anura > Bufonidae > Bufotes > Bufotes viridis. The sequence continues at coordinate 20,551,809 of CM065589.1, forward strand.
GCTGGTCCTCCAGTCACATCCACAGCTGCTCTAGAGCTGGTCCTCCAGTCACATCCACAGCTGATCTAGAGCTGGTCCTCCAGTCACATCCACAGCTGCTCTAGAGCTGGTCCTCAGTCACGTCCACAGCTGCTCTAGAGCTGGTCCTCCAGTCACGTCCACAGCTGCTCTAGAGCTGGTCCTCCAGTCACATCCAGAGCTGATCTAGAGCTGGTCCTCCAGTCACACCCAGAGCTGCTCTAGAGCTGGTCCTCCAGTCACACCCACAGCTGCTCTAGAGCTGGTCCTCCAGTCACATCCACAGCTGATCTAGAGCTGGTCCTCCAGTCACATCCACAGCTGCTCTAGAACAGGTCCTCCAGTCACATCTAGAGCTGGTCCTCCAGTCACATCCACAGCTGCTCTAGAGCTGGTCCTTCAGTCACGTCCACAGCTGCTCTAGAACAGGTCCCTCCAGTCACATCTAGAGCTGCTCTAGAGCTGGTCCACCAGTCACATCCACAGCTGCTCTAGAGCTGGTCCTCCAGTCACATCCAGAGCTGATCTAGAGCTGGTCCTCCAGTCACATCCACAGCTGCTCTAGAGCTGGTCCTCCAGTCACATCCACAGCTGCTCTAGAGCTGGTCCTCCAGTCACGTCCACAGCTGATCTAGAGCTGGTCCTCCAGTCACATCCACAGCTGCTCTAGAGCTAGTCCTCCAGTCACATCCAGAGCTTCCTGTGGCCTAACTACAAATCACTAGGCCCCTGGCAAGTTTTTGAACGGCGCCCCACCCCGAAGCCACAGTAACGTCTTCGCAACCCTCACTCCCTGTGGCTAGTAGAGTGGCCACTCGGGCCACCCACAAAAGACAGACTTAAAATCCCACCCGCCAGTCCCACTAAGCCATGCCCCCGACCCAGGTAGACCACGACCCCCCCCCCCCCCCCCACTCCGCCGCTGACGGGGATTTAAAAAATGAAGATAAAACTCTACTTGGTCAGCTGCAGGAGTGGGAGAGAGGGTGACTTTCTCGCTGCAGCTCACACTCCGACAGCACGGTGCTGCTATCTAAGAGTGAGCTGTTCAAATGACATCCCTGTGTCCGTCCTGGCCCTGCGCCGGACGGAGGACAGGGAGTCTGAAGGCCTAAAACCAGACCTCTGGCCACCCTAGGGGCTAGTAAAGATCACTGCTCCATCCGTTTCCTACAGTGTATATACTGTCACTGTATGTAATGTCGGTGTATAATACTGCTGAGGGGGCCCTGACAATAAAATCTTTTAGTCCTCCTCCTGGGTGGGCTCATTTTGAGTCCGGGCCCCAAAGCATCCGTTTCCCCTATAGCTATGCCTCTGTGTGAGGCCACTATTTCAGGGCCTGTCACCATCCTCGGGTGGCGCCCCTCTGGACACTAATCATCGTCTGATGTCTGGTGTGTGCAGCTTGCACTGGTGCCCACTAGATGGCGGCGTTGGATCGTGGCTGAGCAGGGTGACACTGTGGGAGACGTGGGGCCTCCACTATGATCTCAGCAAAGGCTGGGTGTACGCTCTAAATGTTAGGACACGGCGCTCTCTTCCACAGCAGAGACGGGTGTGTCACTCGGGGTAGAGCGCCCCTTGGATAGACTGCTCCCTGCCGTAATGAGGGCACAAGGGATTGCAGCGCAAGCAACCTAGTGTGAACAGGCTATAGCCCTGCACAAACCTCGCCCTGCGGACTCCTAGAACTCGCTGCATCCAGACTACACCATGATCACTCAGCTCAACACCAAATCTGGGCTGCAGCCTGATGTCACAGGGTGAGATCACACCCCACCTAGCAGGTCTCTGATTTGATGATGTCACAGGGTGAGGTCACACCCCACCTAGCAGGTTTCTCTGATGTCACAGGGTGAGGTCACACCCCACCTAGCAGGTCTCTCTGATGTCACAGGGGGAGGTCACACCCCACCTAGCAGGTCACTCTAATGTCACAGGGTGAGGTCACACCCCACCTAGCAGGTTTCTCTGATGTCACAGGGTGAGGTCACACCCCACCTAGCAGGTTTCTCTGATGTCACAGGGTGAGGTCACACCCCGCCTAGCAGGTTTCTCTGATGTCACAGGGTGAGGTCACACCCCGCCTAGCAGGTTTCTCTGATGTCACAGGGTGAGGTCACACCCCGCCTAGCAGGTTCTCTCTGATGGTCACAGGGTGAGGTCACACCCCACCTAGCAGGTTTCTCTGATGTCACAGGGTGAGGTCACACCCCACCTAGCAGGTTTCTCTGATGTCACAGGGTGAGGTCACACCCCACCTAGCAGGTTTCTCTGATGTCACAGGGTGAGGTCACACCCCACCTAGCAGGTTTCTCTGATGTCACAGGGTGAGGTCACACCCACCTAGCAGGTTTCTCTGATGTCACAGGGTGAGGTCACACCCCACCTAGCAGGTTTCTCTGATGTCACAGGGTGAGGTCACACCCCACCTAGCAGGTTTCTCTGATTTGATGATGTCACAGGGTGAGGTCACACCCCACCTAGCAGGTTTCTCTGATGTCACAGGGTGAGGTCACACCCCACCTAGCAGGTTTCTCTGATGTCACAGGGTGAGGTCACACCCCACCTAGCAGGTTTCTCTGATGTCACAGGGTGAGGTCACACCCCACCTAGCAGGTTTCTCTGATGTCACAGGGTGAGGTCACACCCCACCTAGCAGGTTTCTCTGATGTCACAGGGTGAGGTCACACCCCACCTAGCAGGTTTCTCTGATGTCACAGGGTGAGGTCACACCCCACCTAGCAGGTTTCTCTGATGTCACAGGGTGAGGTCACACCCCACCTAGCAGGTTTCTCTGATGTCACAGGGTGAGGTCACACCCCACCTAGCAGGTTTCTCTGATGTCACAGGGTGAGGTCACACCCCACCTAGCAGGTTTCTCTGATGTCACAGGGTGAGGTCACACCCCACCTAGCAGGTTTCTCTGATGTCACAGGGTGAGGTCACACCCCACCTAGCAGGTTTCTCTGATGTCACAGGGTGAGGTCACACCTCACCTAGCAGGTTTCTCTGATGTCACAGGGTGAGGTCACACCCCACCTAGCAGGTTTCTCTGATGTCACAGGGTGAGGTCACACCCCACCTAGCAGGTTTCTCTGATGTCACAGGGTGAGGTCACACCCCACCTAGCAGGTTTCTCTGATGTCACAGGGTGAGGTCACACCCCACCTAGCAGGTTCTCTGATTGTGATGTCACAGGGTGAGGTCACACCCCACCTAGCAGGTTTCTCTGATGTCACAGGGTGAGGTCACACCCCACCTAGCAGGTTTCTCTGATGTCACAGGGTGAGGTCACACCCCACCTAGCAGGTTTCTCTGATGTCACAGGGTGAGGTCACACCCCACCTAGCAGGTCTCTCTGATGTCACAGGGTGAGGTCACACCCCACCTAGCAGGTTCTCTCTGATGTCACAGGGTGAGGTCACACCCCACCTAGCAGGTTTCTCTGATGTCACAGGGTGAGGTCACACCCCACCTAGCAGGTTTCTCTGATGTCACAGGGTGAGGTCACACCCCACCTAGCAGGTTTCTCTGATGTCACAGGGTGAGGTCACACCCCACCTAGCAGGTTTCTCTTGATGTCACAGGGTGAGGTCACACCCCACCTAGCAGGTTCTCTCTGATGTCACAGGGTGAGGTCACACCCCACCTAGCAGGTTTCTCTGATGTCACAGGGTGAGGTCACACCCCACCTAGCAGGTTTCTCTGATGTCACAGGGTGAGGTCACACCCCACCTAGCAGGTTTCTCTGATGTCACAGGGTGAGGTCACACCCCACCTAGCAGGTTTCTCTGATGTCACAGGGTGAGGTCACACCCCACCTAGCAGGTTTCTCTGATGTCACAGGGTGAGGTCACACCCCACCTAGCAGGTTTCTCTGATGTCACAGGGTGAGGTCACACCCCACCTAGCAGGTTTCTCTGATGTCACAGGGTGAGGTCACACCCCACCTAGCAGGTTTCTCTGATGTCACAGGGTGAGGTCACACCCCACCTAGCAGGTCTCTCTGATGTCACAGGGTGAGGTCACACCCCACCTAGCAGGTCTCTCTGATTTGATGTCACAGGGTGAGGTCACACCCCACCTAGCAGGTTTCTCTGATGTCACAGGGTGAGGTCACACCCCACCTAGCAGGTTTCTCTGATGTCACAGGGTGAGGTCACACCCCACCTAGCAGGTTTCTCTGATGTCACAGGGTGAGGTCACACCCCACCTAGCAGGTTTCTCTGATGTCACAGGGTGAGGTCACACCCCACCTAGCAGGTTTCTCTGATGTCACAGGGTGAGGTCACACCCCACCTAGCAGGTTTCTCTGATGTCACAGGGTGAGGTCACACCCCACCTAGCAGGTTTCTCTGATGTCACAGGGTGAGGTCACACCCCACCTAGCAGGTTTCTCTGATGTCACAGGGTGAGGTCACACCCCACCTAGCAGGTCTCTCTGATGTCACAGGGTGAGGTCACACCCCACCTAGCAGGTTCTCTCTGATGTCACAGGGTGAGGTCACACCCCACCTAGCAGGTTCTCTCTGATGTCACAGGGTGAGGTCACACCCCACCTAGCAGGTTTCTCTGATGTCACAGGGTGAGGTCACACCCCACCTAGCAGGTTTCTCTGATGTCACAGGGTGAGGTCACACCCCACCTAGCAGGTTTCTCTGATGTCACAGGGTGAGGTCACACCCCACCTAGCAGGTTTCTCTGATGTCACAGGGTGAGGTCACACCCCACCTAGCAGGTTTCTCTGATGTCACAGGGTGAGGTCACACCCCACCTAGCAGGTTTCTCTGATTGATGATGTCACAGGGTGAGGTCACACCCCACCTAGCAGGTTTCTCTGATGTCACAGGGTGAGGTCACACCCCACCTAGCAGGTTTCTCTGATGTCACAGGGTGAGGTCACACCCCACCTAGCAGGTTTCTCTGATTTGATGATGTCACAGGGTGAGGTCACACCCCACCTAGCAGGTTTCTCTGATGTCACAGGGTGAGGTCACACCCCACCTAGCAGGTTTCTCTGATGTCACAGGGTGAGGTCACACCCCACCTAGCAGGTCTCTCTGATGTCACAGGGTGAGGTCACACCCCACCTAGCAGGTTCTCTCTGATGTCACAGGGTGAGGTCACACCCCACCTAGCAGGTTTCTCTGATGTCACAGGGTGAGGTCACACCCCACCTAGCAGGTTTCTCTGATGTCACAGGGTGAGGTCACACCCCACCTAGCAGGTTTCTCTGATGTCACAGGGTGAGGTCACACCCCACCTAGCAGGTCTCTCTGATTTGATGATGTCACAGGGTGAGGTCACACCCCACCTAGCAGGTTCCTCTGATGTCACAGGGTGAGGTCACACCCCACCTAGCAGTTTTCTCTGATGTCACAGGGTGAGGTCACACCCCACCTAGCAGGTTCCTCTGATGTCACAGGGTGAGGTCACACCCCACCTAGCAGGTCTCTCTGATGTCACAGGGTGAGGTCACACCCCACCTAGCAGGTCTCTCTGATTTGATGATGTCACAGGGTGAGGTCACACCCCACCTAGCAGGTTCCTCTGATGTCACAGGGTGAGGTCACACCCCACCTAGCAGGTTTCTCTGATGTCACAGGGTGAGGTCACACCCCACCTAGCAGGTTTCTCTGATGTCACAGGGTGAGGTCACACCCCACCTAGCAGGTTTCTCTGATGTCACAGGGTGAGGTCACACCCCACCTAGCAGGTTTCTCTGATGTCACAGGGTGGGGTCACACCGCACCTAGCAGGTTTCTCTGATTTGATGATGTCACAGGGTGAGGTCACACCCCACCTAGCGGGTTTCTCTGATGTCACAGGGTGAGGTCACACCCCACCTAGCAGGTTTCTCTGATGTCACAGGGTGAGGTCACACCCCACCTAGCAGGTCTCTCTGATTTGATGATGTCACAGGGTGAGGTCACACCCCACCTAGCAGGTTCTCTCTGATGTCACAGGGTGAGGTCACACCCCACCTAGCAGGTTTCTCTGATGTCACAGGGTGAGGTCACACCCCACCTAGCAGGTTTCTCTGATGTCACAGGGTGAGGTCACACCCCACCTAGCAGGTCTCTCTGATGATGTCACAGGGTGAGGTCACACCCCACCTAGCAGGTTTCTCTGATGTCACAGGGTGAGGTCACACCCCACCTAGCAGGTTTCTCTGATGTCACAGGGTGAGGTCACACCCCACCTAGCAGGTTTCTCTGATGTCACAGGGTGAGGTCACACCCCACCTAGCAGGTTTCTCTGATGTCACAGGGTGAGGTCACACCCCACCTAGCAGGTTTCTCTGATGTCACAGGGTGAGGTCACACCCCACCTAGCAGGTTTCTCTGATGTCACAGGGTGAGGTCACACCCCACCTAGCAGGTTTCTCTGATGTCACAGGGTGAGGTCACACCCCACCTAGCAGGTCTCTCTGATGTCACAGGGTGAGGTCACACCCCACCTAGCAGGTTTCTCTGATGTCACAGGGTGAGGTCACACCCCACCTAGCAGGTTTCTCTGATGTCACAGGGTGAGGTCACACCCCACCTAGCAGGTTTCTCTGATGTCACAGGGTGAGGTCACACCCCACCTAGCAGGTTTCTCTGATGTCACAGGGTGAGGTCACACCCCACCTAGCAGGTTTCTCTGATGTCACAGGGTGAGGTCACACCCCACCTAGCAGGTTTCTCTGATGTCACAGGGTGAGGTCACACCCCACCTAGCAGGTTCTCTCTGATGTCACAGGGTGAGGTCACACCCCACCTAGCAGGTTTCTCTGATGTCACAGGGTGAGGTCACACCCCACCTAGCAGGTTTCTCTGATGTCACAGGGTGAGGTCACACCCCACCTAGCAGGTTTCTCTGATGTCACAGGGTGAGGTCACACCCCACCTAGCAGGTTTCTCTGATGTCACAGGGTGAGGTCACACCCCACCTAGCAGGTTTCTCTGATGTCACAGGGTGAGGTCACACCCCACCTAGCAGGTTTCTCTGATGTCACAGGGTGAGGTCACACCCCACCTAGCAGGTCTCTCTGATGTCACAGGGTGAGGTCACACCCCACCTAGCAGGTTCTCTCTGATGTCACAGGGTGAGGTCACACCCACCTAGCAGGTTCCTCTGATGTCACAGGGTGAGGTCACACCCCACCTAGCAGGTTTCTCTTGATGTCACAGGGTGAGGTCACACCCCACCTAGCAGGTTTCTCTGATGTCACAGGGTGAGGTCACACCCCACCTAGCAGGTTTCTCTGATGTCACAGGGTGAGGTCACACCCCACCTAGCAGGTTCTCTCTGATGTCACAGGGTGAGGTCACACCCCACCTAGCAGGTTTCTCTGATGTCACAGGGTGAGGTCACACCCCACCTAGCAGGTTTCTCTGATGTCACAGGGTGAGGTCACACCCCACCTAGCAGGTTTCTCTGATGTCACAGGGTGAGGTCACACCCCACCTAGCAGGTTTCTCTGATGTCACAGGGTGAGGTCACACCCCACCTAGCAGGTTTCTCTGATGTCACAGGGTGAGGTCACACCCCACCTAGCAGGTTTCTCTGATGTCACAGGGTGAGGTCACACCCCACCTAGCAGGTTTCTCTGATGTCACAGGGTGAGGTCACACCCCACCTAGCAGGTTTCTCTGATGTCACAGGGTGAGGTCACACCCCACCTAGCAGGTTTCTCTGATGTCACAGGGTGAGGTCACACCCCACCTAGCAGGTTTCTCTGATGTCACAGGGTGAGGTCACACCCCACCTAGCAGGTTTCTCTGATGCCACCCTCTCAGGACTTCTGAAGGTCCTCAGGATCCACACCCCACCACTTCTTCCAGCACTACACAGGGGTAGAGGTCAGGGTGCGCTGTGGGAGGTCAGGGTGCACTGTGGGAGGTCAGGGTGCACTGTGGGAGGTCAGGGTGCACTGTGGGAGGCCCGCGGCTGATGGGTGAGACTGGGGTGATTGGGGCACATGAACTAAAGTATTTAGAGGCTGGACATCTCCAGCATGTGCTCGAGTGGCTCCCATACAGTATGTCTCCTTGTGGCCCTCATCCTATGGGATAAATGGGTATTTATTAAACAAGACCCTCCCACCCCAATAAAGAGGGGGATCACCCCCAGTCCCCTTGTGTATTTTTCTGTCCCTATTTTGGTGCCAGGGAGGCGATTTAAAGCCGGCTTTATGGGTCAGTCGGCCTCCTGGAGCGCAGTTGTGTCTCGGATTCCTACTCTCAGCGGACTTCCTCTGTTCAGCTTGTGCTTATAATTACCCTTGCGAGTTTCTCTTGATTCTAGCATTTCGTGTTTTTTTTTTTTTCTGGGTAAAAGACCTTCTTGCTTGGAATTTCCTTTCCTCCTCCTGACGCAACTGTTAATTCTGTTTCTCTTTTGGCAGCCATGTCGTCTACTGGGGACGGTGATCGGGATCTTGGCAAGAGACGCCATCTTCAGTGCCACGACTGCCAGATTCTCCTGGAGGACAACTGTGTATTCCCGATGTCCACCCTGTAGGGCTAAGCTTCTTCCCCAGCAGGAACCTACGGTTCATGATGTAGTAGACTGGGTGAAGGGTTATATGGAGTCCAGCATGAGTCAGGTGAACTCCTCCATTGAGGCGCTGAAGCAGGCTCTTACATCCAAACCCCGGAGCCCTTTCTTTCCTCATCGGAGGTGTCGGGTCAGGATACCAGAGAGGGATCCATCTCCTCTTCTTCCGAGGATGAAGACGGTTTCACCTACTTCCCTCCCGAAAAAGCCCAGCGGCTGCTGAGATCCATCCGGTCGGGGGACCAGGATGTTGATCAGGATGAAGCCTCAACATCCGCCTCTAAGGGGCCTAGGGCCTTTAAAGCGGACGCTTCCCTCCTATCTCTAATGAAGACGGAGTGGAAGAAACCGGAAAAGGGTCCCGTGTTCACCAAAAGGTTAAAGTCTGACTTACCGATAAAAGATCAGTTGTCCTCTTTAGGGCAAGTTCCAAAAGTGGACATGGCCATTTCTAAGTTGTCCAAGAGGACCATGGTACCATCGGACGACGGTTCAAGTCTCCAGGATCCGATGGACTGGAGGGCTGATTGCGCCTTCAGGCGTGTTTACTCCTCGGCTTCTGCCTCGGTCGCCACTGCGTCCTCGGAAGTGGCGAACTTCCTCAAAACCAGGTTTGCCCAGATTCAGTCTGACCTGGACCAGGGGGTGTCTAGGGATGACATTTTGGCCTCTTGTAAGACGGCCAGCCTAGCCATTGATTTATTTATTAATTTTTTTTGTGGGACTCGGCTCCACAACAACTAAAATTGGCTTCCAAGTCCATGGCGCTCTCTACCTCGGGCAGGTGCCCGCTTTGGCTAAAACCCTGGAAGGCAGATACAACTTCCAAACATAAACTTTGCGCCATTGTGTATAAACCCAGGAGACTGTTTGGAACAGAGCTGGACCAAATAATCAAGGGACTGTCGGACAAGAAGGGCAAGTCCCTTCCGCAACAGTCCTTTCATGGTCGGGGCAAGAGGTATGGGTCCAGGTCGGGACCTCAGCCTAAAGCCCAAAGAGGTTGGGGCTCCCATAGAGGGTGAAGATCCTCCAGAGTCTCTAAGCCCCCAAGAAATCCTCGACGCTCTGATTGTGGGCCTCCTCGTGGCTCTTGGTACCTTGCCGGTCTGACTGGATTTTCAGAACTCCCTACTCCCCATATTCCCGTAGGCGGTCGCCTACAACATTTTCTAGAGTCTTGGCAGACTCATATCCAAGACCCGTGGGTTCTCCGTATTATATCTCAGGGATACCTGGTGGACTTGGACAGTCCTACCTTAGACAAGTTAGTTCAAACAAACTTGCTTCCATCCAGCAAACAGAGAATTCTGGAGAACCACGTTCTGGAGTATCTTTGGAAAGGGGCTCTAGAGGAGGTGCCTGTTCAGGATCGGGGAGCAGGTATCTATTCCCCAGTTTTTCTGGTACCCAAGGTGACCGGAGACTGGCGGATGATCATAGATCTGAGATACTTCAATCAGTTCGTCGAGCGCAAGCATTTCCGGGTGGAAACTATCCAGTCAGTGACCAATCTTCTCTTGCCAGAGGATTTCCTGGCAACCTTGGACCTCAGGCATGCTTTCCTCCATATTCCCATCCATCCCGGGTCCAGAAGATTCTTAGGTATCGCGGTGCAAATCAGGGGGGTCCTAAAGCATTTTCAGTTTGTGGCCCTCCCGTTTGGAATTTCTTCGGCCCTACACACATTTACCAAGGTGGTGGTTTCCGTGGGGGCAGCTCTAAGACTTCAGGATCTGCGCATCATTCCATACTTGGACGACTGGCTCTTCGGATCCCCTTCCCAAGTGATCCTGTCCCAACACATTCAGCGGGCTGTAGCATTCCTCCACCAGTTAGAATGGATAATCAACTGGGACAAGTCCCAGCTCCTACCAGCTACCTGTGGGATTCCTGATGGACTCAGTGGAAGTGACGATTCATCTTACTCCCTATCTGTTCAGAATTCAGCCCCTCAGTACCTCGGAAGGTAACCATTCGTACTTTGATGAGGATGTTGGGACTAATGTTATCAACCGCGGATGCAGTTCCTTGGGCATTATGGCATCTACATCCGCTACAATCGGAGGTACTAGCCAACTGGAATCGCAGTCCGTTGGGACTAAATTCCGTGCGCTTCCTGTCTTATCGTGCCCTGTCCTCCCTAAGATGGTGGACCCATCTCGAGGACGGCAAGTCCCTGATCCAACCCTCGTGGATCATACTTACCACAAATGCATCCCTAGTAGACTGAGGAGCATATCTTCTAGACAAGACTGTCCAAGGAACCTGGATATCTCAGGAGAAGTTATCATCGCATCTCCTAGAAATCAGGGCCATCAGGCTAGCCCTTTTTCATTTCGTTCCCTGCATTTAAGGCAAAGCGGTGAGAGTACAGACAGCATGACCGCTGTAATGTACATCAACAAGCAGGGAGGCACGAGGTCACAAAGTCTCCTGAGAGAGAGAGGTGTGATATTGGATTGGGCAGAATTGAACCTCACCCACTTATCAGCCATCCACATTCGTGGAGTTCACAATATGATAGAAGATCGCCTGAGCCGAGGTCTTCCAACAGGGGAGTGGTCTCGCCATCCAGATATCTTCAAGAAGATAACTCTCATGTGGGGAATGACCGACATCGATCTCATGGCAACGAGGTTCAACCCCAAGGTGGAGAGGTACTGCTCCCTTTACAGGGAGGACAACCCGGTGGCAATAGATGCTCTGTCAATCCCATGGAGGTTCGGGCTGGCCTACATCTTCCCTCCAATTTCCTTGATTCCGAGGGTCTTGATGAAAATCAGGCAGGACCAAGCGTCAGTCATCGCCATCATTCCATACTGGCCGAAAAGAGCTTGGTTTACCCAACTCATTCAAATGAGTCGGGGGCAATTTTCGAGGCTTTCCCCAGAGAGAGTACTTGTGTCGGGGGACACCCAGACCTCCTCAAATCTTCAAACTGACGGCCTGAAGGTTGATCAGTCCCTTCCAAGAATAGAAGGGCTATCGGGGTCTGTCTTGAGAACCCTAGACCACTCCAGATCTGAGGCTACCAACAGATCTTATTCAAGAATTTGGAAGAGTTTCTCAACTTGGCGTTCCAATCGTCAACTGTCATCCACAGATGTGTCCATACCCATCATCCTACAGTTCCTGCAGGACGGTCTGGACAAAGGGTTGTCACCTTCGACCCTCAGAGTGCAAACCTCTGCGATCTCGGGCCTATCTCAACAGGTCCATTTCTCAAGAACCCCTTATCAAGAGGTTCCTTAGGGGATTTATCGGTCGTGCTCAGGGGGTTATCATCTCCCCCCTTTGAGCCCTTACAGGAGGTGGAGCTCAAGTTTCTAACATGGAAAGTTACTTTATTAGCTATCAAGTCTGAAAAACGAGTTGAACTCCAAGCTTTTTCTGCTTTTGAGCCGTACACTAAGTTCCTGCAAGACCGGAAGCTGCTCAAGTTTTTACCTACCTTTATTCCAAAGGTTCCTACGTTCAGCAGCATCAACCAGGTGATTTCTCTTCCAGTTTTGCCTCCACTCCCCTCTTCAGAAGAAAGGGGGCTCCATACCCTTGACATTTCGAGATGTCTCAGGATTTACTTGGAACGCTCCAAGGTATTTCGGAAAGATGAAAACCTCCTTATCCTATTTTCCGGCACCCACAGGGGGAGGAAAGCCTCTAAGCCCTCCATCAGTCGATGGATCAAGGAGGCAATTCGGGAGTCGTATGTGTCTCAGGGTTCGGAGCCGCCTGAGTTCGTGAGGGCCCACTCTACTCGAGCGGTGGCTACCTCCTTTGCAGAAAGAAGCTAGATTCCGCTGGATGTCATCTGTAAGTAGTCTTCCTGGAGCTCACTCCACTTTTATCTCACACAACAGAGTGGAGTCTAGGATAGAGAGCTATTCCTCATTTGGCCGGACAGTGTTATCCTCCGCCAGGCATGAGGGCCCTCCCATGGGGGTTTCTGCTTGCTAATCCCCGTCTGTGCCACTGGTTAGGACGTAAGGGAATCGTTAATTTCCAACCATAATTTGTTTTCCCTTAGTCCTAACAGTGGCACACAAATATCCCTCCCCTTAGTTATACTTTAGTGTTGCCTTTTTTCTGCTTGTAACTACACAAGGGGACTGGGGGTGAGCCCCCTCTTTATTGGGGTGGGAGGGTCTTGTTCATTATTTAATTACTTTCATTTGTCAATAAATTTCCACCTGTCCTAACCAGTCCACGGGGGGCGGAATACCCCATCTGTGCCACTGTTGGGACTAAGGGAAAACAAATTAACGATTCTTATAATCAGAACATCCATCTGGCCAGAGGTTCTCCTCTCTGCTGCTCCTGACTTCATTGCTGTTCCCCCAACCACTGGGACACACAACGCTGACCTGTGATGACATCTTCGCCTAGGCATGTAGCAATCTGCGGGGTGATAGACCGAGGCCTCTCAGTTCAAGGACTGTCCATCGATCGATGACGTGGTGATAACCCGCACATGGATTCACAGTGTTAGTTTTATGCTCCTTCCATATGCAACAGATTGGAGCTAGGTGCGTAAATCGTATGCATTGCAGATATTGCTGATCTACTACTGCCTCGATTTGCAGAACCTTCTATACATTTATGGGAAGAGATTCTTAAAACGTGTAATACATTTAAATCTCTCTATTCTTAGCTGTCAATCACTAAGTAGGACCGCCCACATGACTCCTAAGTCTCAGCATGCATGCATAGGAGGTGATCAAGAAAGGAGAAGACACAGGACTCCAAAGGACAGAGGGTCAGAATGTACAAGTTTTTCTGTAAGGAGCCGGAGGGACTATCCCAGATTTTGGGCTCCTTCCCAATGTCCAAGGACGGCTTCTGCATGTCCTGACACTGACGCAGTGATTTATAATCTGCTCAGCTCCTCCTGCTCTATAACACGCTGCCTGCAGATTACATGGTGACAGGTTCCTGTATATATAATCTGCTCAGCTCCTCCTGCTCTATAACACACTGCCTGCAGATTACATGGTGACAGGTTCTGTATATATAATCAGCTCAGCTCCTCCTGCTCTATAACACGCTGCCTGCAGATTACATGGTGACAGGTTCTGTATATATAATCTGCTCAGCTCCTCCTGCTCTATAACACACTGCCTGCAGATTACATGGTGACAGGTTCTGTCTATATATAATCTGCTCAGCTCCTCCTGCTCTATAACACGCTGCCTGCAGATTACATGGTGACAGGTTCTCTATATATAATCTGCTCAGCTCCTCCTGCTCTATAACACGCTGCCTGCAGATTACATGGTGACAGGTTCTCTGTATATATAATCTGCTCAGCTCCTCCTGCTCTATAACACACTGCCTGCAGATTACATGGTGACAGGTTCTCTGTATATATAATCTGCTCAGCTCCTCCTGCTCTATAACACGCTGCCTGCAGATTACATGGTGACAGGTTCTCTGTATATATAATCTGCTCAGCTCCTCCTGCTCTATAACACGCTGCCTGCAGATTACATGGTGACAGGTTCTCTTTATATATAATCTGCTCAGCTCCTCCTGCTCTATAACACGCTGCCTGCAGATTACATGGTGACAGGTTCTCTGTATATATAATCTGCTCAGCTCCTCCTGCTCTATAACACACTGCCTGCAGATTACATGGTGACAGGTTCTCTGTATATATAATCTGCTCAGCTCCTCCTGCTCTATAACACGCTGCCTGCAGATTACATGGTGACAGGTTCTCTGTATATATATAATCTGCTCAGCTCCTCCTGCTCTATAACACGCTGCCTGCAGATTACATGGTGACAGGTTCTCTGTATATATAATCTGCTCAGCTCCTCCTGCTCTATAACACACTGCCTGCAGATTACATGGTGACAGGTTCTCTGTATATATAATCTGCTCAGCTCCTCCTGCTCTATAACACGCTGCCTGCAGATTACATGGTGACAGGTTCTGTGTATATATAATCTGCTCAGCTCCTCCTGCTCTATAACACACTGCCTGCAGATTACATGGTGACAGGTTCTCTGTATATATAATCTGCTCAGCTCCTCCTGCTCTATAACACGCTGCCTGCAGATTACATGGTGACAGGTTCTCTTTATATATAATCTGCTCAGCTCCTCCTGCTCTATAACACGCTGCCTGCAGATTACATGGTGACAGGTTCTCTTTATATATAATCTGCTCAGCTCCTCCTGCTCTATAACACGCTGCCTGCAGATTACATGGTGACAGGTTCTCTGTATATATAATCTGCTCAGCTCCTCCTGCTCTATAACACACTGCCTGCAGATTACATGGTGACAGGTTCTCTTTATATATAATCTGCTCAGCTCCTCCTGCTCTATAACACGCTGCCTGCAGATTACATGGTGACAGGTTCTCTGTCTATATATAATCTGCTCAGCTCCTCCTGCTCTATAACACGCTGCCTGCAGATTACATGGTGACAGGTTCTCTGTATATATAATCTGCTCAGCTCCTCCTGCTCTATAACACGCTGCCTGCAGATTACATGGTGACAGGTTCTGTATGTATATAATCTGCTCAGCTCCTCCTGCTCTATAACACACTGCCTGCAGATTACATGGTGACAGGTTCTCTGTATATATAATCTGCTCAGCTCCTCCTGCTCTATAACACACCTGCCTGCAGATTACATGGTGACAGGTTCTCTGTATATATAATCTGCTCAGCTCCTCCTGCTCTATAACACGCTGCCTGCAGATTACATGGTGACAGGTTCTCTGTATATATAATCTGCTCAGCTCCTCCTGCTCTATAACACACTGCCTGCAGATTACATGGTGACAGGTTCTCTGTATATATAATCTGCTCAGCTCCTCCTGCTCTATAACACACTGCCTGCAGATTACATGGTGACAGGTTCTGTGTATATATAATCTGCTCAGCTCCTCCTGCTCTATAACACGCTGCCTGCAGATTACATGGTGACAGGTTCTCTGTATATATAATCTGCTCAGCTCCTCCTGCTCTATAACACGCTGCCTGCAGATTACATGGTGACAGGTTCTCTTTATATATAATCTGCTCAGCTCCTCCTGCTCTATAACACGCTGCCTGCAGATTACATGGTGACAGGTTCTCTTATATATAATCTGCTCAGCTCCTCCTGCTCTATAACACGCTGCCTGCAGATTACATGGTGACAGGTTCTCTGTATATATAATCTGCTCAGCTCCTCCTGCTCTATAACACACTGCCTGCAGATTACATGGTGACAGGTTCTCTGTATATATAATCTGCTCAGCTCCTCCTGCTCTATAACACACTGCCTGCAGATTACATGGTGACAGGTTCTCTGTATATATAATCTGCTCAGCTCCTCCTGCTCTATAACACACTGCCTGCAGATTACATGGTGACAGGTTCTGTATGTATATAATCTGCTCAGCTCCTCCTGCTCTATAACACGCTGCCTGCAGATTACATGGTGACAGGTTCTCTGTATATAATCTGCTCAGCTCCTCCTGCTCTATAACACGCTGCCTGCAGATTACATGGTGACAGGTTCTCTGTATATATAATCTGCTCAGCTCCTCCTGCTCTATAACACACTGCCTGCAGATTACATGGTGACAGGTTCTCTTTATATATAATCTGCTCAGCTCCTCCTGCTCTATAACACGCTGCCTGCAGATTACATGAGTGACAGGTTCTCTGTCTATATATAATCTGCTCAGCTCCTCCTGCTCTATAACACGCTGCCTGCAGATTACATGGTGACAGGTTCTCTGTATATATAATCTGCTCAGCTCCTCCTGCTCTATAACACGCTGCCTGCAGATTACATGGTGACAGGTTCTCTGTATATATAATCTGCTCAGCTCCTCCTGCTCTATAACACGCTGCCTGCAGATTACATGGTGACAGGTTCTCTGTATATATAATCTGCTCAGCTCCTCCTGCTCTATAACACACTGCCTGCAGATTACATGGTGACAGGTTCTCTGTATATATAATCTGCTCAGCTCCTCCTGCTCTATAACACACTGCCTGCAGATTACATGGTGACAGGTTCTCTGTATATATAATCTGCTCAGCTCCTCCTGCTCTATAACACGCTGCCTGCAGATTACATGGTGACAGGTTCTCTTTATATATAATCTGCTCAGCTCCTCCTGCTCTATAACACGCTGCCTGCAGATTACATGGTGACAGGTTCTCTGTATATATAATCTGCTCAGCTCCTCCTGCTCTATAACACGCTGCCTGCAGATTACATGGTGACAGGTTCTCTGTATATATAATCTGCTCAGCTCCTCCTGCTCTATAACACGCTGCCTGCAGATTACATGGTGACAGGTTCTCTTTATATATAATCTGCTCAGCTCCTCCTGCTCTATAACACGCTGCCTGCAGATTACATGGTGACAGGTTCTCTGTATATATAATCTGCTCAGCTCCTCCTGCTCTATAACACGCTGCCTGCAGATTACATGGTGACAGGTTCTCTGTATATATAATCTGCTCAGCTCCTCCTGCTCTATAACACGCTGCCTGCAGATTACATGGTGACAGGTTCTCTGTGTATATAATCTGCTCAGCTCCTCCTGCTCTATAACACGCTGCCTGCAGATTACATGGTGACAGGTTCTCTTTATATATAATCTGCTCAGCTCCTCCTGCTCTATAACACACTGCCTGCAGATTACATGGTGACAGGTTCTCTGTATATATAATCTGCTCAGCTCCTCCTGCTCTATAACACGCTGCCTGCAGATTACATGGTGACAGGTTCTGTATGTATATAATCTGCTCAGCTCCTCCTGCTCTATAACACGCTGCCTGCAGATTACATGGTGACAGGTTCTCTGTATATATAATCTGCTCAGCTCCTCCTGCTCTATAACACACTGCCTGCAGATTACATGGTGACAGGTTCTGTATGTATATAATCTGCTCAGCTCCTCCTGCTCTATAACACGCTGCCTGCAGATTACATGGTGACAGGTTCTCTTTATATATAATCTGCTCAGCTCCTCCTGCTCTATAACACACTGCCTGCAGATTACATAGTGACAGGTTCTCTGTATATATAATCTGCTCAGCTCCTCCTGCTCTATAACACGCTGCCTGCAGATTACATGGTGACAGGTTCTCTGTATATATAATCTGCTCAGCTCCTCCTGCTCTATAACACGCTGCCTGCAGATTACATGGTGACAGGTTCTGTTATATATAATCTGCTCAGCTCCTCCTGCTCTATAACACACTGCCTGCAGATTACACGGTGACAGGTTCTCTTTATATATAATCTGCTCAGCTCCTCCTGCTCTATAACACACTGCCTGCAGATTACATGGTGACAGGTTCTCTTTATATATAATCTGCTCAGCTCCTCCTGCTCTATAACACGCTGCCTGCAGATTACATGGTGACAGGTTCTCTGTATATATAATCTGCTCAGCTCCTCCTGCTCTATAACACGCTGCCTGCAGATTACATGGTGACAGGTTCTGTGTATATATAATCTGCTCAGCTCCTCCTGCTCTATAACACGCTGCCTGCAGATTACATGGTGACAGGTTCTCTGTATATATAATCTGC
>CM065589.1:20570434-20595405 GCA_033119425.1 Bufotes viridis
AGGCGAGACTCCGATTTCTACACATTTTATAAGCATTAGTCACTTAAGAATTCATCTAAACCCTTGTATAATAAACCTGCCCCTTCGATGACTACGTCCGGAGGCCACTGCTCCACAGACTCACAGCTCTTACAGTAAAGAATCCTTGTATAACCCCGTCCCCTGCTCCTGCTGTGACCACGTCCTGAGGTGTCTATTCTACAGATTCACAGCTGTTACAGTAAAGAATCCTTGTATAAACCCTGTCCCCTGTTCCTGCTGTGACCACGTCCGGAGGCCACTGCTCCACAGACTCACAGCTCTTACAGTAAAGAATCCTTCTATAAACCCGTCCCCTGCTCCTGCTGTGACCACGTCCTGAGGTGACTGCTTCACAGATTCACAGCTCTTACAGTAAAGAAGCCTTCTATAAACCATGCTCTGTCCCTGCTGTGACCACGTCCTGAGGTGACTGCTTCACAGATTCACAGCTCTTACAGTAAAGAAGCCTTATATAAACTGTCCCCTGATCCTGCTGTGACCACGTCCTGAGGTGTCTATTCCACACATTCACAGCTCTTACAGTAAAGAATCCTTGTATAACCCCGTCCCCTGCTCCTGCTGTGACCACGTCCTAAAGGTGACTGCTCCACAGAGTCACAGCTCTTACAGTAAAGAAGCCTTTTATAACCCCGCCCCCTGCTCCTGCTGTGACCACGTCCTGAGGTGTCTATTCCAGAGTCACAGCTCTTACAGTAAAGAATCCTTGTATAACCCTGTCCACTGTTCCTGCTGTGACCACATGCGGAGGTGACTGATCCACAGAGTCACAGCTCTTACAGTAAAGAAGCCTTTTATAACCCCGCCCCCTGCTCCTGCTGTGACCACGTCCTGAGGTGTCTATTCCAGAGTCACAGCTCTTACAGTAAAGAATCCTTGTATAACCCTGTCCACTGTTCCTGCTGTGACCACATGCGGAGGTGACTGCTCCACACATTCACAGCTCTTACAGTAAAGAATCCTTCTATAACCCCGTCCCCTGTTCCTGCTGTGACCACATCCAGAGGTGACTGCTCCACAGAGTCACAGCTCTTACAGTAAAGAAGCCTTGTATAAACCGTCCACTGTTCCTGCTGTGACCACGTCTGGAGGCGACTGCTCCACAGATTCACAGCTCTTACAGTAAAGAATCCTTGTATAACCCCGTCCCGTTCCTGCTGTGACCACGTCTTGAGGTGTCTATTCCACAGATTTACAGCTCTTACAGTAAAGAATCCTTGTATAAACCCGTCCGCTGTCCCTGCTGTGACCACATGCGGAGGTGTCTATTCCACAGAGTCACAGCTCTTACAGTAAAGAAGCCTTGTATAAACCGTCCACTGTTCCTGCTGTGACCACGTCTGGAGGCGACTGCTCCACAGATTCACAGCTCCTACAGTAAAGAATCCTTGTATAACCCCGTCCCGTTCCTGCTGTGACCACGTCCTGAGGTGTCTATTCCACAGATTCACAGCTCTTACAGTAAAGAAGCCTTGTATAAACCGTCCACTGTTCCTGCTGTGACCATGTCCTGAGGAGACTGCTCCACAGATTCACAGCTCTTACAGTAAAGAAGCCTTGTATAAACCGTCCCCTGTTCCTGCTGTGACCACGTCCTGAGGTGTCTATTCCACAGCTCTTACAGTAAAGAATCCTTGTATAACCCTGTTCCCTGTTCCTGCTGTGACCACGTCCTGAGGTGACTATTCCACAGATTCACAGCTCTTACAGTAAAGAATCCTTGTATAACCCTGTTCCTGCTGTGACCACGTCTTGAGGTGACCGCTCCACAGAGTCACAGCTCTTACAGTAAAGAATCCTTGTATAACCCTGTTTCCTGTTCCTGCTGTGACCACGTCCTGAGGTGTCTATTCCACAGAGTCACAGCTCTTACAGTAAAGAATCCTTGTATAACCCTGTTTCCTGTTCCTGCTGTGACCACGTCCTAAGGTGTCTATTCCACAGATTCACAGTTCTTACAGTAAAGAATCCTTGTATAAACCGTCCACTGCTCCTGCTGTGACCATGTCCTGAGGTGACCGCTCCACAGAGTCACAGCTCTTACAGTAAAGAATCCTTGTATAAACCTGTCCCGTTCCTGCTGTGACCACGTCCAGAGGTGACTGCTCCACACAGTCACAGCTCTTACAGTAAAGAATCCTTGTATAACCCTGTCCCCTGCTCCTGCTGTGACCACGTCCTGAGGTGACTGCTCCACAGATTCACAGCTCATAAAATCGGATAGATAGATTATATATATATAGGAATTCCAATGGGTGGAAACGTCACATATCAGCCTATGTTGGGGGACGCCGTTCTGCCGCTGCAGCTCGAGGAGGGTGTGCTTTGCTGTGTACGAGTGGCTGAAGCGCATGCACAGTCTCCTGGCCATTTTCAGGATGTCTTGCAGACGGGGTAAGGACTTCAGGAACCGCTTTACAACCAGACTGAACACGTGCGCCTTGCAGGGTTCGTGGCTCAGCCCTCCTTGATGCAGCGCTGACACCATGGTTCCGATTTTGAGTTGTTGAGTTGAAAGCCAGGATGTGATTTCTTGATGGACACGGAGCAGGTCCTCCCCTGTGAGACACACATGACACCACCGTGCCCTGCACATGAGTATGCTGGAGGGGCACTGTGAATGGTACCTGCAGTGGAGGAGGAGGAGGCAGAGACGGACATTGTCGCAGGACCAATCGCGTGAGAACGTGGAGGCGGAAGCGGCGTCACCCGGCCAAGTTGCTGTGTGGCTGGGCAGGAACCACATTTACCCAGTGGGCCATAAAGGACATGTATTGTGTGGCGCTGTAAGTATGGTCAGCGACATTGGCGCTGCCGTGCAGACACTGACAGGCTCCAGGACTGGCCCACCTTCTGTTCTACATGTGTGTGCAGGGCTGGTACTGCCTTTTTCACAAAGTAGTGACGGTTTGGGACTCTCCACCTCGGCTCGGCACAAGCCATCAGTTCCCTGAAAGGTGCAGAGTCCACCACTTGGATGGGAGGGACTGCAGTACCAGCTACTTGGACAGGAGCACGTTCAGCTTCTGCGCCGTTGGATGAGTGCACGCATACTGCTGTATCTTGGCAATCGCTTCGGTGATCCATTGCTGACGGAATGACTGACGAGTAGGAGGGCGAGGAGCAGGAGCATCAGGACCAGCAGAGGGGAAGGACAGACGGCTCCCTTTGCGTGAGGTGGTGGAGCCTTGACTGCATGAAATTGGGTGAGTGCCACTGGGTGATGCAGCGGTTGCTGCAGCAGGCTGGTCCACCACATCAGAGCCACGGTTCTCCCAGGCCACTTTATGGTGATGCAGGGCCGTGGTGCCAACATTGGCACCCTGGCCACGCTTCACCTTGGCCCACAAATTCGGCAAATGGCCATGTTCACCTCCTCCGGTCACAATTGTCACACCGCTGAGTATGGCATTTTCCCCCCCAACACTCCGTGCTGACTGGCTGCTACCGCTGTCTCTGTGAACCCCTGCACCGCTACTTTCTGGACAGGTAGGCTCCTGCGAAGCGGGTGGTTTACCCCGGGCACATTTGGCTCCTGGACCTCCCACTGCTGCCTCACGGCAACGCTACCACCCTGCTGGCTCAGCCGCTGCCTCACACGCAAGCTGCTGCCACCCTCTTCTCATGATAAAGCCCCTTCTTCACCCAGCTCCCAGGTGCGATTGGCTACATCATCTGCTACTGTCTGCACGTCACTGATGTCCCCATCAACGGTCTCAGGGCCAGGAGCCTGACCGCTCGCAACACCTGCTCTCACGTGACTCATCATCACTACTTGCCCGCCTACCGGAGGAAGCGGCGGATGTCGCCTCCACATCTTGGCTGGGCAGTAGCTGCTGACTGTCCTCTAGCAGCTCGTCCTCGCTGTATAGTGGAGCCTACGGCATATAACGCTTCTCTGGCTGAGGGAACAGAAAAGGACAGAGGCAGGTGGAGGACAGGTGAGGGCACAGAGCCTGCTCCCGGGCCATGCCAACTAAGGGTTGTGTCTGACGAACCCACCGACTCTAGGGTGGAGGTGTCTGATGTCACTTGCGATGAAGTTGAAGACAGTCAACTACAGGTCCTTCTAAAAAAAATGAGCATATTGTGATAAAGGTCATTATTTTCTGTAATCTGCTGATAAACATTAGACGTTCATATGTTTTAGATTCATTACACACAACTGAAGTAGTTCCAGCCTTTAATTGTTTTAATATTGATGATTTTGGCATACAGCTCATGAAAACCCAAAATTCCTATCAAACAATTAGCATATCATGAAAAGGTTCTCTAAACGAGCTATTATCCTAATCATCCGAATCAACTAATTAACTCTAAACATCTGCAAAAGATTCCTGAGGCTTTAAAAAACTCCCAGCCTGGTTCATTACTAAAAACCGCAATCCTGGGTAAGACTGCCGACCTGACTG
Source organism: Bufotes viridis (assembly GCA_033119425.1). Lineage (NCBI taxonomy): Eukaryota > Metazoa > Chordata > Amphibia > Anura > Bufonidae > Bufotes > Bufotes viridis. Next base: position 20,574,886 of record CM065589.1, read on the forward strand.
CTGTCCAGAAGGCCATCATTGACACCCTCAAGCCAGAGGGTAAGACACAGAAAGAAATTTCTGGACGAATAGGCTGTTCCCAGAGTGCTGTATCAAGGCACCTCAGTGGGAAGTCTGTGGGAAGGAAAAAGTGTGTCAGAAAACGCTGCCCAAGGAGAAGAGGTGACCGGACCCTGAGGAAGATTGTGGAGAAGGACCGATTCCAGACCTTGGGGGACCTGCGGAGTCTGGAGTAGAAACATCCAGAGCCACCGTGTACAGGCGTGTGCAGGAAATGGGCTACAGGTGCCGCATTCCCCAGGTCAAGCCACTTTTGAACCAGAAACAGCGGCAGAAGCGCCTGACCTGGGCTACAGAGAAGCAGCACTGGACTGTTGCTCAGTGGTCCAAAGTAGTTTTTTCGGATGAAAGCTAATTTTGCATGTCATTCAGAAATCAAGGTGCCAGAGTCTGGAGGAAGACTGGGGAGAGGGAAATGCCTGCCTGCCTGCAGTCCAGTGTCAAGTACCCACCGTCAGTGATGGTCTGGGGGGCCATGTCAGCTGCTGGTGTTGGTCCACTGTGTTTTATCAAGGGCAGGGTCAATGCAGCTAGCCATCAGGAGATTTTGGAACACTTCATGCTTCCATCTGCTGAAAAGCTTTATGGAGATGAAGATTTCATTTTTCAGCAGGACCTGGCACCTGCTCACAGTGCCAACACCACTGGTAAATGGTTTACTGACCATGGTATTACTGCCAACTCTCCGGACCTGAACCCCATAGAGAATCTGGGGGATATTGGGAAGAGAAAGCTGAGACACAAGACCCAACACTCTGGATGTCGAAGCCTCCTGGGCCTCATAACACCTCAGCAGGGCCACAGGCCGATCGCCTCCATGCCAGGCCGCACTGAAGGATTCCCCACCAAGTATTGAGAGCAAAACTGAACATAATTATCTGAAGGTTGACTTTTTTTGTATTAAAAACACTTTTCTTTTATTGGTCGGATGAAATATGCTAATTTTTTGATAGGAATTTTGGGTTTTCATGAGCTGTATGCCAAAATCATCAATATTAAAGGAATAAAAGGCTGGACCTACTTCAGTTGTGTGTAATGAATCTAAAACATATGAGAGTCTAATGTTTATCAGCAGATTACAGGAAATAATGACCTTTATCACAATCTGCTCATTTTTTGAGAAGGACCTGTATTCAATCACCGCTGGGTTGCTGGTCAAGACACGACCACTAGATGACACCGGGAGCTCAGGCCTCTCGCTGCGACTACTGCTGCTACCCCCCCTGCGTTTGCCTGCGACAAACATTTTGGCCACTGCCGGTTCCCTTGGAAGGGCCTGTCACCTGTCTGTCTTCCATACTGTATAATAAAAGAATTAAATTAAAATACACCCCAAAACAGGCTGTAGTACGAAGAAACTTCACCGCAGAACGGCAATTGAGACATTTTTTCTGAATAAACCCCCCCCAAAAAATATAACAATCACAATTCACTGCGGAACGGCTAATGGGACGTATGTATATTTCCTTTCAATACACCCCGTAAATGGCTGTAGTACAATGTAACTACACCGCAGAATGGTAAATTAGGACGTATTCTTTTTCCTATTAATACACCCCAAAATTAATAGCTGTAGGACAATGTAACTTTGCCACTGAACGGCAATTATGATATTTTCTCTTCTCCTATTAATACACCCCCCAAAAATAGAAATTGTGCTATTAATCCCATCCTCGATATCAATAATTAAATAGAGGACCCAGCACTGAACCTTGGGGTACACAACTTATTACCGGGACCAGTCTGACGAGGAATCATTGACCACAACTCTGGACACGATCCTTCAGCCAGTTCTCAATCCAATTACAGACTATACTTTCCGAGCCTTTAGACCTGATTTTACCCATTGAACGTCTATGAGGGACAGGATCAAAAGCCTCTGCAAATCCAGAAACTCTACATCCCCAGCCGCCCCTCTGTCCAGGCTTCTACTCACCTCACTACATCCACAGCCGCCCCTCTGTCCAGGCTTCTACTCACCTCACTACATCCACAGCCGCCCCTCTGTCCAGGCTTCTACTCACCTCACTGTATCCACAGCCGCCCCTCTGTCCAGGCTTCTACTCACCTCACTGTATCCACAGCCGCCCCTCTGTCCAAGCTTCTACTCACCTCACTGTATCCACAGCCGCCCCTCTGTCCAGGCTTCTACTCACCTCACTACATCCACAGCCGCCCCTCTGTCCAGGCTTCTACTCACCTCACTGTATCCACAGCCGCCCCTCTGTCCAAGCTTCTACTCACCTCACTGTATCCACAGCCGCCCCTCTGTCCAGGCTTCTACTTACCTCTCTACATCCACAGCCACCCCTCTGTCCAGGCTTCTACTCACCTCACTGTATCCACAGCCGCCCCTCTGTGCAGGCTATTACTGACCTCACTATATCCACAGCCACCCCTCTGTCCAGGCTTCTACTCACCTCACTACATCCACAGCCACCCCTCTGTGCAGGCTATTACTGACCTCACTATATCCACAGCCGCCCCTCTGTCCAGGCTGCTACTCACCTCACTACATCCACAGCCACCCCTCTGTGCAGGCTTATGCTTACCTCACTACATCCACAGCCGCCCCTCTGTCCAGGCTTCTACTCACCTCACTACATCCACAGCTGCCCCTCTGTCCAGGCTTCTACTCACCTCACTACATCCACAGCCGCCCCTCTGTCCAGGCTTCTACTCACCTCACTACATCCACAGCCGCCCCTCTGTCCAGGCTTCTACTCACCTCACTACATCCACAGCCACCCCTCTGTCCAGGCTTCTACTCACCTCACTACATCCACAGCCGCCCCTCTGTCCAGGCTTCTACTCACCTCACTACATCCACAGCCGCCCCTCTGTCCAGGCTTCTACTCACCTCACTACATCCACAGCCACCCCTCTGTCCAGGCTTCTACTCACCTCACTACATCCACAGCCGCCCCTCTGTCCAGGCTTCTACTCACCTCACTACATCCACAGCCGCCCCTCTGTCCAGGCTTCTACTCACCTCACTACATCCACAGCCGCCCCTCTGTCCAGGCTTCTACTCACCTCACTACATCCACAGCCGCCCTCTGTCCAGGCTTCTACTCACCTCACTACATCCACAGCCGCCCCTCTGTCCAGGCTTCTACTTACCTCACTACATCCACAGCCGCCCTCTGTCCAGGCTTCTACTCACCTCACTACATCCACAGCCGCCCCTCTGTCCAGGCTTCTACTCACCTCACTACATCCACAGCCGCCCCTCTGTCCAGGCTTCTACTCACCTCACTACATCCACAGCCGCCCCTCTGTCCAGGCTTCTACTCACCTCACTACATCCACAGCCGCCCCTCTGTCCAGGCTTCTACTCACCTCACTACATCCACAGCCGCCCCTCTGTCCAGGCTTCTACTCACCTCACTACATCCACAGCCACCCCTCTGTCCAGGCTTCTACTCACCTCACTACATCCACAGCCGCCCCTCTGTCCAGGCTTCTACTCACCTCACTACATCCACAGCCGCCCCTCTGTCCAGGCTTCTACTCACCTCACTACATCCACAGCCGCCCCTCTGTCCAGGCTTCTACTCACCTCACTACATCCACAGCCGCCCTCTGTCCAGGCTTCTACTCACCTCACTACATCCACAGCCGCCCCTCTGTCCAGGCTTCTACTCACCTCACTACATCCACAGCCACCCCTCTGTCCAGGCTTCTACTCACCTCACTACATCCACAGCCGCCCCTCTGTCCAGGCTTCTACTTACCTCACTACATCCACAGCCGCCCCTCTGTCCAGGCTTCTACTCACCTCACTACATCCACAGCCACCCCTCTGTCCAGGCTTCTACTCACCTCACTACATCCACAGCCGCCCCTCTGTCCAGGCTTCTACTCACCTCACTACATCCACAGCCGCCCCTCTGTCCAGGCTTCTACTCACCTCACTACATCCACAGCCGCCCCTCTGTCCAGGCTTCTACTCACCTCACTACATCCACAGCCGCCCCTCTGTCCAGGCTTCTACTCACCTCACTACATCCACAGCCGCCCCTCTGTCCAGGCTTCTACTCACCTCACTACATCCACAGCCGCCCTCTGTCCAGGCTTCTACTCACCTCACTACATCCACAGCCGCCCCTCTGTCCAGGCTTCTACTTACCTCACTACATCCACAGCCGCCCCTCTGTCCAGGCTTCTACTCACCTCACTACATCCACAGCCACCCTCTGTCCAGGCTTCTACTCACCTCACTACATCCACAGCCGCCCCTCTGTCCAGGCTTCTACTCACCTCACTACATCCACAGCCACCCCTCTGTCCAGGCTTCTACTCACCTCACTACATCCACAGCCGCCCCTCTGTCCAGGCTTCTACTCACCTCACTACATCCACAGCCACCCCTCTGTCCAGGCTTCTACTCACCTCACTACATCCACAGCCGCCCCTCTGTCCAGGCTTCTACTCACCTCACTACATCCACAGCCGCCCCTCTGTCCAGGCTTCTACTCACCTCACTACATCCACAGCCACCCCTCTGTCCAGGCTTCTACTCACCTCACTACATCCACAGCCACCCCTCTGTCCAGGCTTCTACTCACCTCACTACATCCACAGCCGCCCCTCTGTCCAGGCTTCTACTCACCTCACTACATCCACAGCCGCCCCTCTGTCCAGGCTTCTACTCACCTCACTACATCCACAGCCGCCCCTCTGTCCAGGCTTCTACTCACCTCACTACATCCACAGCCGCCCCTCTGTCCAGGCTTCTACTCACCTCACTACATCCACAGCCGCCCCTCTGTCCAGGCTTCTACTCACCTCACTACATCCACAGCCGCCCCTCTGTCCAGGCTTCTACTCACCTCACTACATCCACAGCCGCCCCTCTGTCCAGGCTTCTACTCACCTCACTACATCCACAGCCGCCCCTCTGTCCAGGCTTCTACTCACCTCACTACATCCACAGCCGCCCCTCTGTCCAGGCTTCTACTCACCTCACTACATCCACAGCCGCCCCTCTGTCCAGGCTTCTACTCACCTCACTACATCCACAGCCACCCCTCTGTCCAGGCTTCTACTCACCTCACTACATCCACAGCCGCCCCTCTGTCCAGGCTTCTACTCACCTCACTACATCCACAGCTGCCCCTCTGTCCAGGCTTCTACTCACCTCACTACATCCACAGCCGCCCCTCTGTCCAGGCTTCTACTCACCTCACTACATCCACAGCCGCCCCTCTGTCCAGGCTTCTACTCACCTCACTACATCCACAGCCGCCCCTCTGTCCAGGCTTCTACTCACCTCACTACATCCACAGCCGCCCCTCTGTCCAGGCTTCTACTCACCTCACTACATCCACAGCCGCCCCTCTGTCCAGGCTTCTACTCACCTCACTACATCCACAGCCGCCCCTCTGTCCAGGCTTCTACTCACCTCACTACATCCACAGCCGCCCCTCTGTCCAGGCTTCTACTCACCTCACTACATCCACAGCCGCCCCTCTGTCCAGGCTTCTACTCACCTCACTACATCCACAGCCGCCCCTCTGTCCAGGCTTCTACTCACCTCACTACATCCACAGCCGCCCCTCTGTCCAGGCTTCTACTCACCTCACTACATCCACAGCCGCCCCTCTGTCCAGGCTTCTACTCACCTCACTACATCCACAGCCGCCCCTCTGTCCAGGCTTCTACTCACCTCACTACATCCACAGCCGCCCTCTGTCCAGGCTTCTACTCACCTCACTACATCCACAGCCACCCCTCTGTCCAGGCTTCTACTCACCTCACTACATCCACAGCCGCCCCTCTGTCCAGGCTTCTACTCACCTCACTACATCCACAGCCGCCCCTCTGTCCAGGCTTCTACTCACCTCACTACATCCACAGCCGCCCCTCTGTCCAGGCTTCTACTCACCTCACTACATCCACAGCCGCCCCTCTGTCCAGGCTTCTACTCACCTCACTACATCCACAGCCGCCCCTCTGTCCAGGCTTCTACTCACCTCACTACATCCACAGCCGCCCCTCTGTCCAGGCTTCTACTCACCTCACTACATCCACAGCCGCCCCTCTGTCCAGGCTTCTACTCACCTCACTACATCCACAGCCGCCCCTCTGTCCAGGCTTCTACTCACCTCACTACATCCACAGCCGCCCCTCTGTCCAGGCTTCTACTCACCTCACTACATCCACAGCCGCCCCTCTGTCCAGGCTTCTACTCACCTCACTACATCCACAGCTGCCCCTCTGTCCAGGCTTCTACTCACCTCACTACATCCACAGCCGCCCCTCTGTCCAGGCTTCTACTCACCTCACTACATCCACAGCCGCCCCTCTGTCCAGGCTTCTACTCACCTCACTACATCCACAGCTGCCCCTCTGTCCAGGCTTCTACTCACCTCACTACATCCACAGCCGCCCCTCTGTCCAGGCTTCTACTCACCTCACTACATCCACAGCCGCCCCTCTGTCCAGGCTTCCACTCACCTCACTGCATCCACAGCTGCCCCTCTGTCCAGGCTTCTACTCACCTCACTACATCCACAGCCACCCCTCTGTCCAGGCTTCCACTCACCTCACTGTATCCACAGCTGCCCCTCTGTCCAGGCTTCTACTCACCTCACTACATCCACAGCCGCCCCTCTGTCCAGGCTTCCACTCACCTCACTGTATCCACAGCTGCCCCTCTGTCCAGGCTTCTACTCACCTCACTACATCCACAGCCGCCCCTCTGTCCAGGCTTCCACTCACCTCACTGCATCCACAGCTGCCCCTCTGTCCAGGCTTCCACTCACCTCACTGTATCCACAGCCGCCCCTCTGTCCAGGCTTCCACTCACCTCACTGTATCCACAGCTGCCCCTCTGTCCAAGCTTCCACTCTCCTCACTGTATCCACAGTTTATCCTCTGTCCAGGCTTCTACTTACCTCACTGTATCCACAGCCACCCCTCTGTCCAGGCTTCCACTTATCTCACTGTATCCACAGCCACCCCTCTGTCCAGGCTACTACTCACCTCACTACATCCACAGCTGCCCCTCTGTCCAGGCTTCTACTTACCTCACTACATCCACAGCTGCCCCTCTGTCCAGGCTTCTACTTACCTCACTACATCCACAGCCGCCTCTCTGTCCAGGCTTCTACTTACCTCACTACATCCACAGCTGCCCCTCTGTCCAGGCTTCTACTTACCTCACTACATCCACAGCCGCCTCTCTGTCCAGGCTTCTATTCGCCTCACTACATCCACAGCCACCCCTCTGTCCAGGCTTCTACTTACCTCACTACATCCACAGCCGCCTCTCTGTCCAGGCTTCTATTTGCCTCACTACATCCACAGCCACCCCTCTGTTCAGGCTTCTACTTACCTCACTATATCCACAGCCACCCCTCTGTCCAGGCTTCTACTTACCTCACTATGTCCACAGCCACCCCTCTGTCCAGGGTTCTACTTACCTCACTACATCCAAAGCCACCACTCTGTCCAGGCTTCTACTCACCTCACTACATCCACAGCCACCCCTCTGTCCAGGCTACTACTTACCTCACTACATCCACAGCCGCCCCTCTGTCCAGGGTTCTACTTACCTCACTACATCCACAGCGGCCCCTCTGTTCAGGCTTCTACTCACCTGACTATATCCACAGCCACCCCTCTGTCCAGGCTTCTACTCACCTCACTACATCCACAGCCACCCCTCTGTCCAGGCTTCTACTCACCTCACTACATCCACAGCCACCCCTCTGTCCGGGCTTATACTTACATCACTACATCCACAGCCACCCCTCTGTCCAGGCTACTACTCCCCTCACTACATCCACAGCCGCCCCTCTGTCCAGGCTTCTACCCACCTCACTACATCCACAGCCGCCCCTCTGTCCAGGCTTCTACCCACCTCACTACATCCACAGCCGCCCCTCTGTCCAGGCTTCTACTCACCTCACTGTATCCACAGCTGCCCCTCTGTCCAGGCTTCCACTCACCTCACTACATCCACAGCCGCCCCTCTGTCCAGGCTTCCACTCACCTCACTACATCCACAGCCGCCCCTCTGTCCAGGCTTCTACTCACCTCATAAAAACAAAATCAGATTGGTCTGACAACTTGTGTCCTTGGTAAACCCATGATGATTATCAGTTATATTATATATGATTTACAGTCACATACTCCTGTATACAGTCCCGTAAGAGTCCTTCAAACATTTTCTCACAAAAAGAAGTTAAACTAACTGGTCTATAATTACCTGTAGAGGACCTAGATCCTTTTTTGAATATGACCACCATGTTTGCCTTGCGCCAGTCACTTGTCACTTAACTTGGAGCAGATCTACAGTCGGCCAGTTGAGTATATCACCGGATGTACTAACAGCCCTGGCTCCACCGATATCAGCTCCTTTCTCTTGTATATACAGAGCTAAAAAGCCCATTTAGTAACTCTGCCTTTTCCTCAATCTTCAGTGACTAACCCCCATCTATCCTTATTTACGGGACCTACCTGTTCAGACCTTGATTTTTTTAGCATTTATATATTTAAAGAATTTTTGGGGGATTTGTTTTGCCATTTAGTTTTTTGCAGATTTTCTCCTTTTTACTGATTTTCTGCTATTTTACTTTGAGCTGAGCATAGGAAAGCACGTGGCAAGCTAGCACTAAAGGCAGTGTTGCTTCAAAAAGTTACAAAAATAAATAAATATTGTAGAAAGAGTGCAGGGAGATCATAGGGGGAGTTTTCAGACACTGTAGGGAGGGCATAGGGAGAGTTTTCAGACACTGTGGGGAGGGCATAGGGAGACTGCAGGGACATTGTAGGGAGAGTTTTCAGACACTGTAGGGAGGGCGTAGGGAGACTGCAGGCTCTGTGTAATCGCCCTGTGCATCTTGGTACATAGCTGTGCCATTCATAATTAATCTTAATATAAATTTACTGTGTGTCAGACTCCGTCCTAACAGGCGGTCTAATATATTGCCGTTTATCTTATTCAATTGAGAATTAATTGTTCTGTTATACATAGACTTACTGTGTGCAGAATTAGGGGGTCATTCAGATACACGCCAATTTTTGGCAGGCTTATCTCATTTATCATTATCTACACCTGTTTTAGGTGTAGAAAGTGGTCTAAATCTATGTCAGCGAGGGAGCTGGCTTACATTTAGGCAGGTGGTAGATACTGTGAAGCTATATAGAGGCCGGCACTTCTACATAACTTAGGCGCTGCCACCGCCAGCCAAAAAAGGGTATTAAGACCAGTCTCTAAAACTCCGACTAAATTACCCCCTTAGTCTCAACAGGCGATCTTATATATAGGCATGTTTATCTAGTTCATCTGCTGGCCATTCATACTTCATCTGGTACATTACTGATTCAGTTACTGTCCACTATCGCCAGGGCCCTCAAAAGGAATGGGCAGTGGCAAAAATGTTGCTGTAGCCGGCACAAGTAGCAGCAGAAGAAGGGGTGGTGGAAGCAGCTGCCACAGCAACAGGCCAGAGCTGCCACAGTCATCCAGTGGTTGCATTTTGACCAACAATCCAGCAGTACTGGAATGCTCGACTCACGCTTCATCATCTCAGGTGACAATAGATACACAGCCAGGAATCGGTTCCTCGGACACCACGCTTCGTTCACACAGCCAAGGAACAAGCTCCGTGCTCTTACCTGTTCTGAACCTGCCCCTTTCCTTTGGTGCTCCTTCCGTGTATGCTTCTGGCTCTGCTCAGCTTTTCAGCGAGGACGAGCTTAGTGATGACAGTTAGATGTCACGGTAGGTGAGGGAAGGAAGCCAAATACAACAGTAACAACACACCAGACTAGGCCCCAAAGCTAGGGAACAGGGAAAGGTCACCACCTGACAATCCCTGAGCCTTTCCCTGAATGTACTTATGCGATGGAACCTAAGTCCTGCTGAAACTGAAAAACACTCAGCTAGAGAGCAGGAGATAAGACAACCGGTTCCTTCCACAGTGAAGGAACAAGCGTCTCCCTGAGGCCTAGTCAGAACACACAACAAAAGGGAAGGAAGGAATGCTTAGCTTAAGACAGACAGGGAGCAGGAGATCCACCAAACACTAGCTGAGAACTCCAGGAGGAAATATAAACCGCAAGGGCTGCAGAGGGAGGTGGGTATAAACAGCTAATGAGCAGAACCTATGGAGAGATAGGATCCTGCCCACAACAACAAAAAGCAAGGAAAAAGAGAAAGATCTGTCAGATAGACGAACGTGCAGCAAGTCTATCATATCAGGCAGTGACATTAGTAGTTACAGGCTAGCACACACTTTAAGGTCTGCTGCGGACTCCTCTAGGTGTGCAACTACTAAGTGACAGTCAGGTGGGAGCAGGTGTTGCGAGAGGTCAGGGACATAGGCAAAAAGACAGGCAAAGGTGACAAGTGACAACCAAACAGATATTCTCTCTATTTTGGACCCACTCCTGTTTTTGGCTTTAAGATACTGACCATCTGAAAAGACACTTTATGAATCCTCAAAATACAGGATTTGTTTTTTGTTTTCTGTTCTTCTGACGGATCAGAACAGAAAAATAGCGATGTGAACACAGTGTCACTGCTGCTGCCACCCTCCTCATGGGGCCACTATGGTCACCGTTACTGCCACCCTCTCCACTGTCATGGGGCCACTACTGCCGCTGCCACCATCCCCATTGTTATGAGGCCACTATTGTCACTGTTACTGCCACTGCCATCCTTCCCACAGTCATAGGGCCACTATTGTCACTGCTGCTGCTGCCACCCTCACTCTGTTATGGGGCACTATTGTCACTGCTGCTGCTGCCACCCTCACTCTGTTATGGGGCACCATTGTCACTGTTACTGCTGCTGCCACCGTCCCCACTGTCATGGGGTCACTACTTGAATCTTGGGGCACTGCACAGTTAAGTCCATGGCAATAGATTAGACCTGATAACCGTGACCTGTAATCCTGACGCAGTCATTCTACAGCTAACAGAAGGGAATCAAACCATCTGTTTGCACTGCCACAACATGTATTAAAAGAACATGTTTTTTCTCCACTATATGCCTCCATTTTTTTATTTTGTTTCATTAACCCCTTTGTACATTATGACAGTTACATTAATGCCTCAGGGGATGTATGGAACAGGCCTGCTCCATACACGATGGGTGCCGGCTGCATCATACTGCAGACACCCGCCCACACTAACAGGAAGCAGCGATTACGCCACCCGTCATTTAACCCCTCAGGTGCTGCAATCAGCACTGATCGCGGCACCTGTTAATAAAGGCAGAGGAATGCGGTTCCCTCTGCATTCCGATCGGAACCCCCACAGTGAAATAGCAGGGCTCTGATCGGTTACTATGGCAACCTAGACGCTGCTGAAGCCATCCAGGACTGCCATGGCTTTCTTCATACTGAGCTATGCATGAGGCACAACTCAGAATGTACTAGGCCCCTAAGGGGGCTAATAGTTATATAAAATTTAAAAAAAAAAATGTTTAAATCCCCCCGCTTTCACAATTTTACATATAAAAATTATATAAATAAAAAAACATTAGGTATTGCCGCATCTGAAAATGTCTGAACTATTAAAATACTAAAAAAATTCCTGTATGGTTAACACCATAACAGAAAAATCCGCGATTTGCCCTTTGTCATCTTGCTCCCCCCAAAAATTTATCAAAACGACGTAAATACTAAAAAAACGGTACCAATAAAAATTACAGTTTGTTCCACAAAAAACAGGCTCGTTAGACGGAAATATAAAAAAGTTATGGCTGTCAGAATATGGAAAATAAGTAGTAAAACAAAAAAAATCTATACAAGTTTTGTATCGCCGTATTTGTATTAAGCCGCAGAATAAGGATGTCAGGTTATTTTTAGCACACAGTGAACACCTTTGCGGAATTCTGTTTTTTTTTCTTCAATTTTTCCAATACAAGATACGGTAAATTAAATGGTGGCATTAAAAAATGCATCTTGTCCCGCAAAAATAAGCCCTCATAACTAGGGATGAGCGAATCGGCTTTGTGAAGTATCGCGAGACTTTGCATAATAACTTCATAAATTAATTTGTACTGCAAAAAAAACATTTCCCAAACTCGGGTTCGGTTCCAAGTGGTACCTTGGAACCGAACCCGAGTTCAGGAAATGTTTTTTTACAGTACAATTAATTTATGAAGTTATTACCTGAAGTCTCATGAGACTTCGCAAAGTAATAACTTCGGCTCATCAGAGCCAATACATTCTAATACTGCACGGAGATCCTGCTCCATACAGTATGGGAACAAAGTTTTATGCAAATGGACTTCGGATGTCATCCGAAGTAGAGTCACTCATCCCTACTCAACTATGTGAACGGAAAAATAAAAAAGTTATGGTTATTGGAATGTGGGGAGATAAAATCCAAAATGCAAAAATGAGAATAGGCCTCGATGCCAGAGGGATAAGGAGCCATTTGGACACAGCTCCTGCAGGGGCGCCCTCAGGTTTTTGCTTTACTGAAGGCTGCTCTATGCTTTTCTTTTTGTTTACCAGAAGGGATTAGCTATGAATCTCGGTGCCCTGTACAGGGATGTAGACGGTGATGAATTACACCGGTAATACTGACAGCGCGGTACCTACAGAACGGATGAACTGACTGTGGGTGCACTAGCATGTAATGCACATGGCCCAGCTCTCCAAGTGCCAAGCCTTCACACCGAGATTGCTCCACCAAGTGGGATGAATACAATTCGGCAGAGGGGCCTGGTATACCTGATTATTGTGAATTGTGACAAATTAAATTCGGAACAAATCAAATTTCTTGACGAAGTTCAGCAAATCGTCCAAATCAAATTTCTCAAACCTTAGCTGATCTCTGGCTATGGACAAAGATACTTGCAGTATCAGTGCTACAATTGTATAGTCCATGCACCCACAGACATCACCTTCAGGATCTTCTCCAGTTGGTTGTGGTCCTCTACAAGCACCATCTGAGCCTGGGAATCCAGCGCCACCTTAAGGCAAAATGACGCATTGGATAACGGATCAATGCCAACGGCCAAACCCCTGAAGGAAACGAGGCAGAAGGATCAGACATCAGGTACCCGACAGTTCTAATAGCATCACAATGTCTCCTTACCCAGCCAGCATCGCGGCAATGTCTGCCATAAACCACTCCGGAGAGTTGGACCCGAGGATCAGTACTGCATGAAACCGCTCCAAGCCCAACTGTAAGAAAAGAAAGGTACTGTCCAAAGACCAACGAGTCCCAAATTAGGGAGGAGTGAAAATCCTGCTGGAGCTGGCAATGCTTTGTAGTCACAAGGAAAGCACTGCGTTCAGTAACTGGTTATTCACTCGTCCATACTGGTCACAGATGGTTGTTAGTATGGCTATGACTTTGGCATATCTGTGTAGGACATGGACCCGACAACCAATTGTCTGGGACTTGTAGAAATTCATGTGCCTTCCACTAAAGCAACCTCACTCAGACGAGTGGACGCCATTTCCTTACATGAGAACTCCTCCTAACAGTAATGTGACAGATTCAAGGCGCGTTTTTAGAGGGAACCTTCGCAGTTTTAGTCTTACCTTCAGGAACGCTTTGGCCATGGTTCGGCTTCGCTGCTCATATTGAGCATAAGTCACCTCCTTCCACTCATCGGCCATCCGGGCACATAGTGCCACCTTCTGTCCATGCTTCTTGACCATGTCCGAGAAGAACTGCGGCACGGTGACTGGAGACATTGCTGCTGGTCCAGAGTTCTCCATTCTCAAAGTGACCACACCATTAACCTTTGACGTCCATAGAGACTGCGACCAGTCACTGCCTAGTAGAGGAGGAGACTCCAGGCCTTCAGTATACAGAAAGAGCCACAATACAACATTCATGACATATCAAATGCTAGTTCCACCTGAAGGGCTCCCAACCATCAGAACAGTGGGGCCCCCTTCTCACCCCAATCAGCTTTCGAAGGAGGAGATCGTACATGCGAGGCACTCTACAGTGAAGATTACGGGGGTTGTGGTAACAGTACTACAGTGGAGCGAGCCGCCTTCATGGATAGCCACCTCTAACTCACATGCTCCACTATGGAGTGCCAGATGGGTCAAGGGGTATATTGAACAGAGGGCCACATAGTACACATTCCTATGACACCGTTATGTCGCCGCTTCTGCTACGCCCCTGACATGGGAATTACATGTGAGCAGTCACACGGAGACAGGCATTTGTGTATCCAGATGGTTGGGAGCTGCACAGAGTGGCATTAAGGGCCACATGTGGCCCCCAGGCTGCAGGTTGTATACCCCTGCTACGTAGTATGTTAGAAGGAAGACTGGCTTTAAATGGTAGTCAGGTGCAAGAGAGTCTGAAGTGGCACCAGGCACAAGAATATGCAATCTAAAGAATTGCTGGGATTAAATTAGGATTATTGGTATATTTTACCAATTCACACTAGATGTTGGGATACTGGAATAAGGACTTTGTGCTGTCTCAATGACGCAGGCTTTGTAGGGTTAATAGCAACTGGTTTAGTTTAAAAAACACAAAAAAGGAGAATACTTGTTAGGTGGAGAACAGTGCAGCCCTAACCTCCACCCACCCCACAGTCCCTACCTGGTGGCAGCCGTCAATAGTGGCTCATCCAACTGGCCTACGGACCCGAACCCCAGGACCTAATCAGGGAGGGGGGGCCCGAATGACTAGAGCCGAATATGAATCAAAGAGCAAAAACCACCAACAAGCCTCAGTCAAAACCAAAAACGAGAGTAAAACAGAAAACAGGGCTCACTGGGTCAGCACCAGGAGAGAAAGTCCGAATCAGTCAACAGACAGAGGTAAGGTCGTCAACAGGCCGGGGGTCAGATCTAGAATCCGGAGAGCATAGAACAAAGCCTGTGGGGCAGGGAGACCAGTCAGGCTAGCAGTTATAAATAACCCACCGACAGGCAGCACACGATCCTGGGCTAGCCTGGTGTCCCTGCTCCCCAATAGGCCCGATCAGTCCCACCGTCAGCTCCCCAATAGGCCCGATCAGTCCCACCGTCAGCTCCCCAATAGGCCCGATCAGTCCCACCGTCAGCTCCCCAATAGGCCCGATCAGTCCCACCGTCAGCTCCCCAATAGGCCCGATCAGTCCCACCGTCAGCTCCCCAATAGGCCCGATCAGTCCCACCGTCAGCTCCCCAATAGGCCCGATCGAGTCCCACCGTCAGCTCCCCAATAGGCCCGATGAGTCCCACCGTCAGCTCCCCAATAGGCCCGATGAGTCCCACCGTCAGCTCCCCAATAGGCCCGATGAGTCCCACCGTCAGCTCCCCAATAGGCCCGATGAGTCCCACCGTCAGCTCCCCAATAGGCCCGATGAGTCCCACCGTCAGCTCCCCAATAGGCCCGAATGAGTCCCACCGCCAGCTCCCCAATAGGCCCGATGAGTCCCACCGTCAGCTCCCCAATAGGCCCGATGAGTCCCACCGCCAGCTCCCCAATAGGCCCGATGAGTCCCACCGTCAGCTCCCCAATAGGCCCGATGAGTCCCACCGTCAGCTCCCTAATAGGCCCGATGAGTCCCACCGTCAGCTCCCCAATAGGCCCGATGAGTCCCACCGCCAGCTCCCCAATAGGCCCGATGAGTCCCACCGTCAGCTCCCCAATAGGCCCGATGAGTCCCACCGTCAGCTCCCCAATAGCCCGATGAGTCCCACCGCCAGCTCCCCAACAGGCCCGATGAGTCCCACCGTCAGCTCCCCAATAGGCCCGATGAGTCCCACCGTCAGCTCCCCAATAGGCCCGATGAGTCCCACCGTCAGCTCCCCAATAGGCCCGATGAGTCCCACCGTCAGCTCCCCAATAGGCCCGATCAGTCCCACCGTCAGCTCCCCAATAGGCCCGATCAGTCCCACCGTCAGCTCCCCAATAGGCCCGATCAGTCCCACTGTCAGCTGGGCTCTTTGCCATGGTAATGGGGCGACACTGGTCCGGCCGCACTATAGAGGCAGCGCTAGCCGCAGGAGTGCAGATGGGCAAGTACATGACAACTCCTGGCCTGTAAAAACCATCTTCAAAGTCACCAGGGCAGTTTGGGCACACAGTATATCTGGGAGAATCATTTTGTGGAGGAGACATCTACTCACCCTCAGTTTTCGGCTGCAGTGGTTCCACTGGCTGTTCCTCACGTGTGCAGCCAGACATGTTCTCCCTGGTTCTCCCCGTCTGCTCTTGGTCTCTTTCATGCATGGTCATCTGTTCTTCCAAATGGTCATGAGGAGATGCGTCTTTTCTGTCCAGAGATTCTTCATCTATCCCTTCATCGGTTTGATTGTTATGTAGTTCCTGCTTTTCTTTAACAACTTGCACATCGTCCATGGCTTCTTCTGTGTGGACAGCTGCACTTTCCTTCTGGGGTGACGTCTCTTGGAGGTTTCCTTCTTGAAACCTTTTAGACGCCATGGATCCCCCTTGGTCATCTTGACCGACGCGAGGTTCTGGTTTATTGGCGAGTGTTGCATTGTGTTCTTCCACAGCTTCCTCTTGGGATCCTCCACTTGGTGTCTCTTGTGGACTTCCATATCCATCACCTCCTGTTTGGGTTTTCTGGTTGGCTCCTCCAGGCATCCCGTTGTCATATTCAGCATCTTCTTGTGGTCCCAACATCTCACCTGGTGCATAGGGAACTGGAGTCGAGTAGTCATCTTCTGGAGAGCTTTCAGGTCCGTCTTCGGTGCTGGTTTCTCGAGTCTCCCGATACCCAGTGTTCTTGCCGGGCTCCTTGGGTTCTTGCCATGGCTTCTCCTCTCTGTATGCCAGTCCTTCATTCCTCGGTGACCCTTCTGTTTTGTAGTCGCATGTGATATCCTGAGATGGGTCAGGTCCCTGCTCAGAATTCATTTGGACTTGCTCCGACTGACTTTCCTGCAGCAGCTGCTCCTTTTCTTGTACGGTGTCATCACTCTCCGATAGGTCCACGAAGCTGCAGAAAGGAATAGAGGATCATCCGTATATGCTACGCAGAGACCACCACTAGTCTCCATTATGCGTCAATGCATTTACCTCTCTGTCGTGTCTTCTTCATTCAGGTCGACCGCTGACATTTTCTCCCCTGGTCACAAGACAGATTGAGACAGAACGAAAAATGAGATTTTATAAATAAGGTTTAAAAGCTTGACGACAAGATTATTCAAGCATTCAAGTCCAGAGCTACCGAGCACATGACGATCAGGAGGCCGACCTCCGTGCAGCCATAGAAACCTATGTTTTAGCTGAAGGAAGTTTCAGAAAGTTGTCACTTTACTGGACACTAAGAAAGATCTGGGGTTCAGAGGAATCCGCTCTGCGAGAGGTCTGAGGAGGCCGAGGCCGCTGTAATGAGCCATAGACACTTGCCACTTACCATAGCTTCCCCTTTCTTGCCCGATGTGGAGACAGCAGACACCCATGGATTAATCATTGCCCTAGGTGAATTATGAATTAAGTAGGAGACGTTAAACCAGCGATAAGGACTCGGCACCATTGACGCTATAGAGTGACAGAATTAAAGGAGCAGTAAGATGAAGCGTTGTCTGCTGTCCAGACAGGGAATTACAGGCTGCGTCACAAGTACTGAGGCGTAGACGTTACCTGTATGCCGTGAGCAGACCCCAGTACTGCAGGCAGCGGATGTGGGGGTCTATACTAGTCTCCTCACCTTTTTAGAACGCCATCGCTGTCCTTAGACACCTCACATTTAGGAAAACCCAAGAGCAAGGATCCTCCTGTTCTTAGGGTACGGGCTGCAATAGTGAGATATGCACGAAGGCTGGGGGCTCATCTGAAGTCACGCTGGACCTTGCATGATGGGGGTCTGAAGAAAGATGGCTTCAGGCGATTTATCTCACGTGGTTCTAGATAAATTCACTTCCATCCAATCCTTCAATATTAAGAAGTCCGAGCACCCCATGGCACGTCCCAGCGACCAACTAGGTGACTGTCTTGGTGGCCCCACCAAACGAGGACATTCCCATTTATCCTCATTACACATGGTTTCTACGCTGGCCGACTATCACAATTCCTGGCCTAGTGCTGACCACAGAGGCCTGTGGGGTCTGCCGCCATATGGGACCCGTGCTGCAACATGGCCCCCATTTTTATCTTAGCATTTCATAAGTAATGCAAGGACTTGGGGGGCACCATCTCTCCTTGGAGAAATTGCCTCAATCGGAGTGAGGAGGCTTGTAGGCTCCTTTGGAATTCTGGGAAGAAAGATGTAAATGTGCTTTCAACAAGCTCCGCCTCTAATGCCACCAGCATAATACATCCCAACCGCCCGGATCCGGTGGGATAGTTCTGGATGACTGTCCCAGTACGGGGAGGCATGTCCTGCTTTCTGGCAGCTGTCCCTGCGCCCATAGGAAGCAGAGACAGTTGCCATTATGAAGCAGAGAGCTGTCGCTGACATCGGCCCCTGCTTCATCATTCCTCCCCCCTTCTGGCTCTCCACATCTTTGGTCTGTGCAGGGGGTGGGGCCAGCAGTCAGCCTCGGCTCCGCCTCCTTCACAGACTAAAGCAGCCGATGTCCTGCTGCTGAGAACAGGGTAAGTATGGGGTGTTTATTTTTTACATTCTGTGAGGGCCCCAATGTGGGCCCATTACTGGGGGGCCCCAATGTGGGCCCATTACTGGGGGGCCCCAATGTGGGCCCATTACTGGGGGGCCCCAATGTGGGCATAAATACTGTGCGGTGGCATGTAGGGGAATAATGACTGGGGCATTAAGGGGACTGGGTGGGGTTAGGTGTATAGTCATGTTTTGGGCGGAGTTAGAGGCGTGGCCTAGTGCGGAAAAAATGTCTCCCTTTGTTTACAAAGTTGGGAGGTATGCTCCAGATGTAAGCTATCCTATAAGTCTCCATAATGAGTTATAGACCCCAATAAATCCTGACCTAGGCCTCCCACCCAGTTACACCAGTATTCTGCCCCTCAGTGCAGAGCAGAATCCCCCCCAAACAGCTGTCTGCAGATGAGGGGCTGGCTTATTATCCCAGTCATGTCTCAAGGCCTGTTTAAACGGTTGAACATGGACTTACAGGATAGCCGTCTTACATCTGGCGGCATCAGAGGCGGAGCTTGATAAATAAGGCAAAAAAACAAATCTTACAGAAGCCTATGGTGTCTGCAGAATCTGACAGTTACCGGATGACGCACAACCCAGGGGCCCCAGGGACATCACAGTCCTTAAGCCAAATTAACACTTCAGTGTTTGGTCAGTGATTTCCATCAGAGATTGTGATCCAAACCCAGGACTGGAGCCTCCACAGAGAAGGTATAAGGGAAAGATCTGCCCCGGTGTAACGTTACATGTCCCTACCGGTCGCAGCGAAGAGACGTTAGTAGCGTTCCTGGCGTTGTGACGATCTGCGCATGCACAAAAGGACATTGTAGGGAAAATCTTACAGTGGAGTTCGGCTGCACATGGGACACTGCGCATGCGCCGGAGAGCTTCAGTAGGGAAATATTACAGGCCAGTGCGCAAGCGCGCTAACTCCAGAAAATGCATCAGATCTCCGCGCCTGCGCAGTGTGGGTGTAGAAAAAAAATACGGCGTACTGCGCAAGCGCCGGGGGGAGGTCTGATGGCCATTTTATCTGTTAAATAAATAAAATATATATATGGGGGTTGTCTGCGCATTATATAGGGCAGACCTCCATATAATGCGCAGACAACTATATATATATTAAACATAAAAAAAATGGCCATCACATCTCCCCTCGGCGCTTGCACAGTGCGCCGTAATATTTTTCTACACCCACACTGTGCAGATGGAGATCTGATGCATTTTCTGGAGTTAGCACGCTTGCGCACTGGGCTGTAATATTTCCTTACTGCAGCTCTCCGGCGCATGCGCAGTGTCCCGTGTGCAGCCGAACTCCACTGTGAGATTTTCCCTACAATGTCCTTTTGTGCATGCGCAGATCGTCACAATGCCAGGAACGCCTACTAACGTCTCTTCGCTGCGACCGGTAGGGAAATCTCAGGAAGTTGGGACGTGTAACGTTACAGCGGTTCTGTGCTGGGACCTGGTTTTGGCTCACAACGGATGATGGAAGCCACCGTCTGAAGACTGTGTGAATAAGGCCTTAGTCCTGGCAGTCTCACAGGACACTCACTATGACAGCGCTGGAGTCTGCACCCCAGACTGTCAGAGCAACAGGCGCCCCGACATTTGTTGTGGGACCCCCTCCTATCACCAACAAGGGGGGTAAAATTACCAGGATCAGTCACCCCCAGTCCTGTTCATTGCAACTGCAGACCCCCACCGGTTATAGAGTGGGACAGCTTACGTCCCAGTGCTGGGGGACAGGTCGCCTATACATCCGTCCATATATAACTGACGAAAGCACCTTTGTCACTGGAAGCTGGCCAGCCTCTTACCCTGCGACCATGGCCCCCGTAAGAACAATGGACATTGCCTGTGACCTAATCATCATCCACAATGGACATTGCTGTGACCTAATCATCATCCACAATGGACATTACCTGTGACCTAATCATCAT
>CM065589.1:20595905-20666258 GCA_033119425.1 Bufotes viridis
ATTACAGAACACAGGTGGAGCAGGGATTAGTGCTGACATTACAGAACTCAGGTGGAGCAGGGATTAGTGCTGACATTACAGAACACAGGTGGAGCAGGGATTAGTGCTGACATTACATTACACAGGTGGAGCGGGGATTAGTGCTGACATTACAGAACACAGGTGGAGCAGGGATTAGTGCTGACATTACAGAACACAGGTGGAGCAGGGATTAGTGCTGACATTACAGAACACAGTTGGAGTAGAGATTAGTGCTGACATTACAGAACACAGGTGGAGCAGGGATTAGTGCTGACATTACAGAACACAGGTGGAGCAGGGATTAGTGCTGACATTACAGCACACAGGTGGAGCAGAGATTAGTGCTGACATTACAGCACACAGGTGGAGCACGGATTAGTGCTGACATTACAGAACACAGGTGGAGCAGAGATTAGTGCTGACATTACAGAACACAGGTGGAGCAGAGATTAGTGCTGACATTACAGCACACAGGTGGAGCGGGGATTAGTGCTGACATTACAGAACACAGGTGGAGCAGGGATTAGTGCTGACATTACAGAACACAGGTGGAGCAGGGATTAGTGCTGACATTACAGCACACAGGTGGAGCAGGGATTAGTGCTGACATTACAGCACACAGGTGGAGCAGGGATTAGTGCTGACATTACAGAACACAGGTGGAGCAGAGATTAGTGCTGACATTACAGAACATAGGTCGAGCGGGGATTAGTGCTGACATTACAGCACACAGGTGGAGCGGGGATTAGTGCTGACATTACAGCACACAGGTGGAGCAGGGATTAGTGCTGACATTACAGAACACAGGTGGAGCAGGGATTAGTGCTGACATTACAGCACACAGGTGGAGCGGGGATTAGTGCTGACATTACAGCACACAGGTGGAGCAGGGATTAGTGCTGACATTACAGAACACAGGTGGAGCAGAGATTAGTGCTGTCATTACAGAACACAGGTGGAGCAGGGATTAGTGCTGACATTACAGAACACAGGTGGAGCAGAGATTAGTGCTGACATTACAGAACACAGGTGGAGCAGAGATTAGTGCTGACATTACAGAACACAGGTGGAGCAGGGATTAGTGCTGACATTACAGAACACAGGTGGAGCGGGGATTAGTGCTGACATTACAGCACACAGGTGGAGCAGGGATTAGTGCTGACATTACAGAACACAGGTGGAGCGGGGATTAGTGCTGACATTACAGCACACAGGTGGAGCGGGGATTAGTGCTGACATTACAGAACACAGGTGGAGCAGGGATTAGTGCAGACATTACAGAACACAGGTGGAGCGGGAATTAGTGCTGACATTACAGCACACAGGTGGAGCAGAGATTAGTGCTGACATTACAGCACACAGGTGGAGCAGAGATTAGTGCTGACATTACAGCACACAGGTGGAGCAGGGATTAGTGCTGACATTACAGAACACAGGTGGAGCGGGGATTAGTTCTGACATTACAGCACACAGGTGGAGCGGGGATTAGTGCTGACATTACAGCACACAGGTGGAGCGGGGATTAGTGCTGACATTACAGCACACAGGTGGAGCAGGGATTAGTGCTGACATTACAGAACACAGGTGGAGCAGGGATTAGTGCTGACATTACAGCACACAGGTGGAGCAGGGTTTTCAGCCGGTTGCTCCACACAATCTGTTGTTCTCTGGAGTCACCCCATACTATACATAGTCCCTATTGCACTGAGCAGGACACGCCTGACACCAGGGAGGAGAAAGTTCGGTTATTCTGTTGTCAGCCGCCCTGCTCATCCCCCATACGGAAAATAGAAGGCTACTGGCCCTTTAACTATAGCATCGGACAGATCACGTGCTGTGTAAGGAGGAGGAAAGACATTGATCACATGACGAGGAAGTACACACTCATAGTCACGTGGCTGCAAACTGTGACCTTCTGAGGGGCGTGTCCTGGACTGTGTGTGCTCGGAGTCAGAGGTCAGTATAACCCCCCCCCCCTCACCCCCCAGTAAATGTTATACACACCCTGTACTGCTGATAAGTATACACACCCCCTGTATGTTATATATATACCCTGTACTGCTGATAAGTATACACACCCCCTGTATGTTATGTTATATACACCCTGTACTGCTGATAAGTATACACACCCCCTGTATGTTATATATACACCCTGTACTGCTGATAAGTATACACACCCCCTGTATGTTATATATACACCCTGTACTGCTGATAAGTATACACACCCCTGTATGTTATATACACACCCTGTACTGCTGATAAGTATACACACCCCCTGTATGTTATATATACACCCTGTCCTGCTGATAAGTATACACACCCCTGTATGTTATATATACACCCTGTACTGCTGATAAGTATACACACCCCCTGTATGTTATATATACACCCTGTACTGCTGATAAGTATACACACCCCTGTATGTTATATATACACCCTGTACTGCTGATAAGTATACACACCCCCTGTATGTTATATATATACCCTGTACTGCTGATAAGTATACACACCCCCTGTATGTTATATATACACCCTGTACTGCTGATAAGTATACACACCCCCTGTATGTTATATATACACCCTGTACTGCTGATAAGTATATACACCCTGTACTGCTGATAAGTATACACACCCCCTGTATGTTATATATACACCCTGTACTGCTGATAAGTATACACACCCCCTGTATGTTATATATATGCCCTGTACTGTTGATAAGTATACACACCCCCTGTATGTTATATATACACCCTGTACTGCTGATAAGTATACACACCCCCTGTATGTTATATATACACCCTGTACTGCTGATAAGTATACACACCCCCTGTATGTTATATATACACCCTGTACTGCTGATAAGTATACACACCCCTGTATGTTATATATACACCCTGTACTGCTGATAAGTATACACACCCCTGTATGTTATATATATACACCCTGTACTGCTGATAAGTATACACACCCCCGTATGTTATGTTATATATACACCCTGTACTGCTGATAAGTATACACACCCCCTGTATGTTATATATACACCCTGTACTGCTGATAAGTATACACACCCCCGTATGTTATGTTATATACACCCTGTACTGCTGATAAGTATACACCCCCCTATGTGTATATATATATATACCCTGTACTGATGATAAGTATACACACCCCTGTATGTTATATATACACCCTGTACTGCTGATAAGTATACACACCCCCTGTATGTTATATATATATACCCTGTACTGCTGATAAGTATACACACCCCCTGTATGTTATATACACCCTGTACTGCTGATAAGTATACACACCCCCCGTATGTTATATATATACCCTGTACTGCTGATAAGTATACACACCCCCTGTATGTTATATATACACCCTGTACTTCTGATAAGTATATACACCCTATACTGCTGATAAGTATACACACCCCCTGTATGTTATATATACCCTGTACTGCTGATAAGTATACACTCCCCCTGTATGTTATATATATATACCCTGTACTGCTGATAAGTATACACACCCCCTGTATGTTATATATACACCCTGTACTGCTGATAAGTATACACACCCCCTGTATGTTATATATACACCCTGTACTGCTGATAAGTATACACACCCCCTGTATGTTATGTTATATACACCCTGTACTGCTGATAAGTATACACCCCCTTGTATGTTATATACACCCTGTACTGCTGATAAGTATACACACCCCCTGTATGTTATATATACACCCTGTACTGCTGATAAGTATACACACCCCCTGTATGTTATATACACCCTGTACTGCTGATAAGTATACACACCCTTGTATGTTATATATACACCCTGTCCTGCTGATAAGTATACACACCCCTGTATGTTATATATACACCCTGTACTGCTGATAAGTATACACACCCCCTGTATGTTATATATACACCCTGTACTGCTGATAAGTATACACACCCCCTGTATGTTATATATACACCCTGTACTGCTGATAAGTATACACACCCCCTGTATGTTATGTTATATACACCCTGTACTGCTGATAAGTATACACCCCCTGTATGTTATATATACACCCTGTCCTGCTGATAAGTATACACACCCCCTGTATGTTATATATACACCCTGTACTGCTGATAAGTATACACACCCCTGTATGTTATATATACACCCTGTACTGCTGATAAGTATACACACCCCTGTATGTTATATATACACCCTGTCCTGCTGATAAGTATACACACCCCCTGTATGTTATATATACACCCTGTACTGCTGATAAGTATACACACCCCTGTATGTTATATATACACCCTGTACTGCTGATAAGTATACACACCCCTGTATGTTATATATACACCCTGTACTGCTGATAAGTATACACACCCCCTGTATGTTATATATACACCCTGTACTGCTGATAAGTATACACTCCCCCTGTATGTTATATATATACCCTGTACTGTTGATAAGTATACACACCCCCTGTATGTTATATATACACCCTGTACTGCTGATAAGTATACACACCCCCTGTATGTTATATATACACCCTGTACTGCTGATAAGTATACACACCCCCTGTATGTTATATATACACCCTGTACTGCTGATAAGTATACACACCCCCTGTATGTTATATATACACCCTGTACTGCTGATAAGTATACACACCCCCTGTATGTTATATATATATATACACCCTGTACTGCTGATAAGTATACACACCCCCCGTATGTTATGTTATATATACACCCTGTACTGCTGATAAGTATACACACCCCCTGTATGTTATATATACACCCTATACTGCTGATAAGTATACACACCCCCTGTATGTTATATATACACCCTATACTGCTGATAAGTATACACACCCCCCGTATGTTATGTTATATACACCCTGTACTGCTGATAAGTATACACCCCCCCCCCTATGTTATATATATATATACCCTGTACTGATGATAAGTATACACACCCCCTGTATGTTATATATACACCCTGTACTGCTGATAAGTATACACACCCCCTGTATGTTATATATATATACCCTGTACTGCTGATAAGTATACACACCCCCCGTATGTTATATACACCCTGTACTGCTGATAAGTATACACACCCCCCGTATGTTATGTTATATATACACCCTGTACTTCTGATAAGTATATACACCCTATACTGCTGATAAGTATACACACCCCCTGTATGTTATATATACCCTGTACTGCTGATAAGTATACACTCCCCCTGTATGTTATATATATATACCCTGTACTGCTGATAAGTATACACACCCCCTGTATGTTATATATACACCCTGTACTGCTGATAAGTATACACACCCCCTGTATGTTATATATACACCCTGTACTGCTGATAAGTATACACACCCCCTGTATGTTATGTTATATACACCCTGTACTGCTGATAAGTATACACCCCCTTGTATGTTATATACACCCTGTACTGCTGATAAGTATACACACCCCCTGTATGTTATATATACACCCTGTACTGCTGATAAGTATACACACCCCCTGTATGTTATATATACACTCTGTACTGCTGATAAGTATACACACCCCCTGTATGTTATATATACACTCTGTACTGCTGATAAGTATACACACCCCCTGTATGTTATATATACACCCTGTACTGCTGATAAGTATACACACCCCTGTATGTTATATATACACCCTGTACTGCTGATAAGTATACACACCCCCTGTATGTTATATATACACCCTGTACTGCTGATAAGTATACACACCCCCTGTATGTTATATACACCCTGTACTGCTGATAAGTATACACACCCCTTGTATGTTATATATACACCCTGTCCTGCTGATAAGTATACACACCCCCTGTATGTTATATATACACCCTGTACTGCTGATAAGTATACACACCCCCTGTATGTTATGTTATATACACCCTGTACTGCTGATAAGTATACACACCCCCTGTATGTTATATACACACCCTGTACTGCTGATAAGTATACACTCCCCCTGTATGTTATATATACACCCTGTACTGCTGATAAGTATACACACCCCCTGTATGTTATATATACACCCTGTCCTGCTGATAAGTATACACTCCCCCTGTATGTTATATATACACCCTGTACTGCTGATAAGTATACACACCCCCGGTATGTTATATATACACCCTGTCCTGCTGATAAGTATACACACCCCCTGTATGTTATATATTCACCCTGTACTGCTGATAAGTATACACACCCCCTGTATGTTATATATACACCCTGTCCTGCTGATAAGTATACACACCCCCTGTATGTTATGTTATATACACCCTGTACTGCTGATAAGTATACACACACCCTGTATGTTATATACACACCCTGTACTGCTGATAAGTATACACACCCCCTGTATGTTATATACACACCCTGTACTGCTGATAAGTATACACACCCCCTGTATGTTATATATACACCCTGTACTGCTGATAAGTATACACACCCCCTGTATGTTATATATACACCCTGTCCTGCTGATAAGTATACACACCCCCTGTATGTTATATATACACCCTGTCCTGCTGATAAGTATACACACCCCCTGTATGTTATGTTATACACACCCTGTACTGCTGATAAGTATACACACCCCCTGTATGTTATATACACACCCTGTACTGCTGATAAGTATACACACACCCTGTATGTTATATACACACCCTGTACTGCTGATAAGTATACACACCCCCTGTATGTTATATATACACCCTGTCCTGCTGATAAGTATACACTCCCCCTGTATGTTATATATACACCCTGTCAGGCTGATAAGTATACACACCCCCTAATAGAACATTCCTATCCTTGTCCATAACGTGGACAATAATAGAATTATTTTTTTGTGGGTCGGACATACGGAAACGGAACGCACATGGAGTAACTTCCATTCTTTTTGCGGACCCATTGAAATGAATGGTTCTGTATACGGTCTGCAAAAAAACGGAACAGACACGGAAATTAAATACATTCCTGTGCATGCGCCCTTCCTGAAGACATGTGAGGATAGATTGTGGAGGTCTCTTAGACGGCTCTTTCCTGGGGCAGGCATCTATGGCGGAATGCATAACAGAGTACCTTTAGCGGCATTCCGTCATAATAGAAGTCTATGGTCTCTATAACTCCAGGGGAGTCCTCGCCCGGTGCCGAGTCCTCCCCCGCCCGGTGCCGAGTCCTCCCCCGCCCGGTGCCGAGTCCTCCCCCGCCCGGTGCCGAGTCCTCCCCCGCCCGGTGCCGAGTCCTCCCCCGCCCGGTGCCGAGTCCTCCCCCGCCCGGTGCCGAGTCCTCCCCCGCCCGGTGCCGAGTCCTCCCCCGCCCGGTGCCGAGTCCTCCCCCGCCCGGTGCCGAGTCCTCCCCCGCCCGGTGCCGAGTCCTCCCCGCCCGGTGCCGAGTCCTCCCCGCCCGGTGCCGAAGTCCTCCCGCCCGGTGCCGAGTCCTCCCCGCCCGGTGCCGAGTCCTCCCCGCCCGGTGCCGAGTCCTCCCCGCCCGGTGCCGAGTCCTCCCCGCCCGGTGCCGAGTCCTCCCCGCCCGGTGCCGAGTCCTCCCCGCCCGGTGCCGAGTCCTCCCCGCCCGGTGCCGAGTCCTCCCCCGCCCGGTGCCGAGTCCTCCCCCGCCCGGTGCCGAGTCCTCCCCCGCCCGGTGCCGAGTCCTCCCCCGATCCTTATGACGGAATGCCTCTAAAGGTACTCTGTTATGCATTCCGCCATAGAATTGCCTTATGGTCCGTGGTAACGGAATCCATAACGCAATTCACCTTTTACCACCAAACGAAGTGTGAACAATTTTCAAATATGATATTTGCTCATCTCTAATCACAGCTTGTAAACGCTTTTTGTAGCAGCTGAATGTCTTATTTATTGTTCGAGTGATTTTTGGCCATTCGTCCTTACAGACATGTTCCGGTTCTCTGAGATTCCCGGGCCATCTTGCATGCACTGTGCTTTTGAGGTCTATCCACAGATTTTCGAAGATGTTCACATCAGGGGACTGTGAGGGCCATAGTAAAACCTTCAGCAGATCAGGGGACTGTGAGGGCCATGGTAAAACCTTCAGCAGATCAGGGGCTGTGAGGGTCATGGTAAAACCTTCAGCAGATCAGGGGACTGTGAGGGCCATGGTAAAACCTTCAGCAGATCAGGGGGCTGTGAGGGTCATGGTAAAACCTTCAGCAGATCAGAGGACTGTGAGGGCCATGGTAAAACCTTCAGCAGATCAGGGGACTGTGAGGGCCATGGTGAAACCTTCAACAGATCAGAGGACTGTGAGGGCCATGGTAAAACCTTCAGCAGATCAGGGGACTGTGAGGGCCATGGTGAAACCTTCAACAGATCAGAGGACTGTGAGGGCCATGGTAAAACCTTCAGCAGATCAGGGGACTGTGAGGGCCATGGTAAAACCTTCAGCAGATCAGGGGACTGAGTGCCATGGTAAAACCTTCAGCAGATCAGAGGACTGTGAGGCCATGGTAAAACCTTCAGCAGATCAGGGGGCTGTGAGGACCATGGTAAAACCTTCAGCAGATCAGTGGACTGTGAGGGCCATGGTAAAACCTTCAGCAGACCAGGGGACTGTGAGGGCCATGGTAAAACCTTCAGCAGATCAGGGGACTGTGAGGACCATGGTAAAACCTTCAGCAGATCAGGGGACTGTGAGGGCCATGGTAAATCCTTCAGCAGATCAGAGGACTGTGAGGGCCATGGTAAATCCTTCAGCAGATCAAGGGACTGTGAGGGCCATGGTAAATCCTTCAGCAGATCAGGGGACTGTGAGGGCCATAGTAAAACCTTCAGCAGATCAGGGGACTGTGAGAGCCATGGTAAAACATTCAGCAGATCAGGGGACTGCGAGGGCCATGGTAAAACCTTCAGCAGATCAGGGGACTGTGAGGCCATGGTAAAACCTTCAGCAGATCAGGAGACTGTGAGGACCATGGTAAAACCTTCAGGAGATCAGGGGACTGTGAGGGCCATGGTAAAACCTTTAGCAGATCAGGGGACTGTGAGGGCCATGGTAAAACCTTCAGCAGATCAGGGGACTGTGAGGGCCATGGTAAAGCCTTCAGCAGATCAGGGGACTGTGAGGGCCATGGTAAAACCTTCAGCAGATCAGGGGACTGTGAGGGCCATGGTAAAACCTTCAGCAGATCAGGGGACTGTGAGGGCCATGGTAAAACCTTCAGCAGATCAGGGGACTGTGAGGGCCATGGTAAAACCTTCAGCAGATCAGAGGACTGTGAGGCCATGGTAAAACCTTCAGCAGATCAGGGGACTATGAGG
The DNA here is from genome assembly GCA_033119425.1 of Bufotes viridis. Taxonomy (NCBI): domain Eukaryota; kingdom Metazoa; phylum Chordata; class Amphibia; order Anura; family Bufonidae; genus Bufotes; species Bufotes viridis. The sequence continues at coordinate 20,605,260 of CM065589.1, forward strand.
ACCATGGTAAAACCTTCAGCAGATCAGAGGACTGTGAGGGCCATGGTAAAACCTTCAGCAGATCAGGGGACTGTGAGGGCCATGGTAAAACCTTCAGCAGATCAGGGGACTGTGAGGGCCATGGTGAAACCTTCAGCTGATCAGGAGACTGTGAGGGCCATGGTGACACCTTCAGCAGATCAGGGGACTGTGAGGGCCATGGTAAAACCTTCAGCAGATCAGGGGACTTTGAGGGCCATGGTAAAACCTTCAGCAGATCAGGGGACTGTGAGGATCATGGTAAAACATTCAGCAGATCAGGGGACTGTGAGGGCCATGGTAAAACCTTCAGCAGATCAGGGGACTGTGAGGGCCATGGTAAAACCTTCAGCAGATCAGGGGACTGTGAGGGCCATGGTAAAACCTTCAGCAGATCAGGGGACAGTGAGGGCCATGGTAAAACCTCCAGCAGATCAGGGGACTGTGAGGGCCATGCTAAAACCTTCAGCAGATCAGGGGACTGTGAGGGCCATGGTAAATCCTTCAGCAGATCAGGGGACTGTGAGGGCCATGGTAAAACCTTCATCAGATCAGAGGACTGTGAGGGCCATGGTAAAACCTTCAGCAGATCAGGGGACTGTGAGGACCATGGTAAATCCTTCAGCAGATCAGGGGACTGTGAGGGCCATGGTAAAACCTTCATCAGATCAGAGGACTGTGAGGGCCATGGTAAAACCTTCAGCAGATCAGGGGACTGTGAGGACCATGGTAAATCCTTCAGCAGATCAGGGGACTGTGAGGGCCATGCTAAAACCTTCAGCAGATCAGGGGACTGTGAGGACCATGGTAAAACCTTCAGTAATCCCATTCTGGGAGTCTCAGTGGGCCTTCACGAAATGGGTAGAAATCGAGAAACTTTGGCTAGCACCGGTACACCCAAATTCGCTGCTTTGGCATCGGTCCCCTGTCGTCTTAGCAGCTCCACTCTTAGGGCCCATGGCCTTTACCAAGGACTTGTTGGACAGCTGCCATAAACGCTTTGCCTTGGCTTCCCCTTGTTCCTCCATGATCTCTTTCCTCTACAACCCCGATATCCCATCTAGCTTAGATGCTCCCATGGTCCGGGTCTGGTCGTCGTTGGGTCTCTTCCGCTTAGCGGACATAGTGGATGCCCGATCCCTTACGTTGAAATCTTTTGCACAGCTTTGGGAGCAGTCCCGACTGCCGGAGTCCGAGAGGTTTCACTTCCTCCAGGTGCGACATTATGAGGACTGTGAGGGCCATGGTAAAACCTTCAGCAGATCAGGGGACAGTGAGGGCCATGGTAAAACCTTCAGCAGATCAGGAGACTGTGAGGGCCATGGTAAAACCTTCAGCAGATCAGGGGACAGTGAGGGCCATGGTAAAACCTTCAGCAGATCAGGGGACTGTGAGGGCCATGGTGAAACCTTCAGCAGATCAGGGGACTGTGAGGCCATGGTAAAACCTTCAGCAGATCAGGGGACTGTGAGGGCCATGGTAAAACCTTCAGCAGATCAGAGGACTGTGAGGGCCATGGTAAAACCTTCAGCAGATCAGGGGACAGTGAGGGCCATGGTAAAACCTTCAGCAGATAAGGGGACTGTGAGGGCCATGGTAAAACCTTCAGCAGATCAGGGGACTGTGAGGGCCATGGTGAAACCTTCAGCAGATCAGGGGACTGTGAGGGCCATGGTAAAACCTTCAGCAGATCAGGGGACTGTGAGGGCCATGGTGAAACCTTCAGCAGATCAGGGGACTGTGAGGGCCATGGTAAACCCTTCAGCAGATCAGGGGACAGTGAGGACCATGGTTAAACCTTCAGCAGATCAGGGGACTGTGAGGGCCATGGTAAAACCTTCAGCAGATCAGGGGACTGTGAGGACCATGGTAAAACCTTCAGCAGATCAGGGGACTGTGAGGCCATGGTAAAACCTTCAGCAGATCAGGGGACTGTGAGGACCATGGTAAAACCTTCAGCAGATCAGGAGACTGTGAGGGCCATGGTAAAACCTTCAGCAGATCAGGGGACTGTGAGGGCCATGGTGAAACCTTCAACAGATCAGAGGACTGTGAGGGCCATGGTAAAACCTTCAGCAGATCAGGGGACTGTGAGGGCCATGGTAAAACCTTCAGCAGATCAGGGGACTGAGTGCCATGGTAAAACCTTCAGCAGATCAGATGACTGTGAGGCCATGGTAAAACCTTCAGCAGATCAGGGGGCTGTGAGGACCATGGTAAAACCTTCAGCAGATCAGTGGACTGTGAGGGCCATGGTAAAACCTTCAGCAGACCAGGGGACTGTGAGGGCCATGGTAAAACCTTCAGCAGATCAGGGGACTGTGAGGACCATGGTAAAACCTTCAGCAGATCAGGGGACTGTGAGGGCCATGGTAAAACCTTCAGCAGATCAGGGGAATGTGAGGACCATGGTAAAACCTTCAGCAGATAAGGGGACTGTGAGGGCCATGGTAAAACCTTCAGCAGATCAGGGGACTGAGTGCCATGGTAAAACCTTCAGCAGATCAGATGACTGTGAGGCCATGGTAAAACCTTCAGCAGATCAGGGGGCTGTGAGGGCCATGGTAAAACCTTCAGCAGACCAGGGGACTGTGAGGGCCATGGTAAAACCTTCAGCAGATCAGGGGACTGTGAGGACCATGGTAAAACCTTCAGCAGATCAGGGGAATGTGAGGACCATGGTAAAACCTTCAGCAGATCAGGGGACTGTGAGGGCCATGGTAAAACCTTCAGCAGATCAGGGGGCTGTGAGGGCCATGGTAAATCCTTCAGCAGATCAGAGGACTGTGAGGGCCATGGTAAATCCTTCAGCAGATCAGAGGACTGTGAGGGCCATGGTAAATCCTTCAGCAGATCAAGGGACTGTGAGGGCCATGGTAAATCCTTCAGCAGATCAGGGGACTGTGAGGGCCATAGTAAAACCTTCAGCAGATCAGGGGACTGTGAGAGCCATGGTAAAACATTCAGCAGATCAGGGGACTGTGAGGGCCATGGTAAAACCTTCAGCAGATCAGGGGACTGTGAGGGCCATGGTAAAACCTTCAGCAGATCAGGGGACTGTGAGGGCCATGGTAAAACCTTCAGCAGATCAGGGGACTGTGAGGGCCATGGTAAAACCTTCAGCAGATCAGAGGACTGTGAGGCCATGGTAAAACCTTCAGCAGATCAGGGGACTATGAGGACCATGGTAAAACCTTCAGCAGATCAGAGGACTGTGAGGGCCATGGTAAATCCTTCAGCAGATCAGGGGACTGTGAGGGCCATGGTAAAACCTTCAGCAGATCAGGGGACTGTGAGGGCCATGGTAAAACCTTCAGCAGATCAGGGGACTGTGAGGGCCATGGTGAAACCTTCAGCTGATCAGGAGACTGTGAGGGCCATGGTGACACCTTCAGCAGATCAGGGGACTGTGAGGGCCATGGTAAAACCTTCAGCAGATCAGGGGACTGTGAGGGCCATGGTAAAACCTTCAGCAGATCAGGGGACTGTGAGGATCATGGTAAAACATTCAGCAGATCAGGGGACTGTGAGGGCCATGGTAAAACCTTCAGCAGATCAGGGGACTGTGAGGGCCATGGTAAAACCTTCAGCCGATCAGGGGACTGTGAGGGCCATGGTAAAACCTTCAGCAGATCAGGGGACAGTGAGGGCCATGGTAAAACCTCCAGCAGATCAGGGGACTGTGAGGGCCATGCTAAAACCTTCAGCAGATCAGGGGACTGTGAGAGCCATGGTAAATCCTTCAGCAGATCAGGGGACTGTGAGGGCCATGGTAAAACCTTCATCAGATCAGAGGACTGTGAGGGCCATGGTAAAACCTTCAGCAGATCGGTGGACTGTGAGGACCATGGTAAATCCTTCAGCAGATCAGGGGACTGTGAGGGCCATGGTAAAACCTTCATCAGATCAGAGGACTGTGAGGGCCATGGTAAAACCTTCAGCAGATCAGGGGACTGTGAGGACCATGGTAAATCCTTCAGCAGATCAGGGGACTGTGAGGGCCATGCTAAAACCTTCAGCAGATCAGGGGACTGTGAGGACCATGGTAAAACCTTCAGTAATCCCATTCTGGGCGTCTCAGTGGGCCTTCACGAAATGGGTAGAAATCGAGAAACTTTGGCTAGCACCGGTACACCCAAATTCGCTGCTTTGGCATCGGTCCCCTGTCGTCTTAGCAGCTCCACTCTTAGGGCCCATGGCCTTTACCAAGGACTTGTTGGACAGCTGCCATAAACGCTTTGCCTTGGCTTCCCCTTGTTCCTCCATGATCTCTTTCCTCTACAACCCCGATATCCCATCTAGCTTAGATGCTCCCATGGTCCGGGTCTGGTCGTCGTTGGGTCTCTTCCGCTTAGCGGACATAGTGGATGCCCGATCCCTTACGTTGAAATCTTTTGCACAGCTTTGGGAGCAGTCCCGACTGCCGGAGTCCGAGAGGTTTCACTTCCTCCAGGTGCGACATTATGAGGACTGTGAGGGCCATGGTAAAACCTTCAGCAGATCAGGGGACTGTGAGGGCCATGGAGAAACCTTCAGCAGATCAGGGGACTGTCAGGTCCATGGTAAAACCTTCAGCAGATCAGGGGACTGTGAGGTCCATGGTAAATCCTTCAGCAGATCAGGGGACTGTGAGGGATATGGTAAAACCTTCAGCAGATCAGGGGACTGTGAGGACCATGGTAAAACATTCAGCAGATCAGGGGACTGTGAGGGCCATGGTAAAACCTTCAGCAGATAAGGGGACTGTGAGGGCCATGGTAAAACCTTCAGCAGATCAGAGGACTGTGAGGGATATGGTAAAACCTTCAGCAGATCAGGGGACTGTGAGGACCATGGTAAAACCTTCAGCAGATCAGGGGGCTGTGAGGGCCATGGTAAAACATTCAGCAGATCAGGGGGCTGTGAGGACCATGGTAAAACCTTCAGCAGATCAGGGGAATGTGAGGACCATGGTAAAACCTTCAGCAGATCAGGGGACTGTGAGGGCCATGGTAAAACCTTCAGCAGATCAGGGGGCTGTGAGGGCCATGGTAAATCCTTCAGAAGATCAGAGGACTGTGAGGGCCATGGTAAATCCTTCAGCAGATCAGAGGACTGTGAGGGCCATGGTAAATCCTTCAGCAGATCAAGGGACTGTGAGGGCCATGGTAAAGCCTTCAGCAGATCAGGGGACTGTGAGGACCATAGTAAATCCTTCAGCAGATCAGGGGACTGTGAGGGCCATAGTAAAACCTTCAGCAGATCAGGGGACTGTGAGAGCCATGGTAAATCCTTCAGCAGATCAGGGGACTGTGAGGTCCATGGTAAAGCCTTCAGCAGATCAGGGGACTGTGAGGGCCATGGTAAAACCTTCAGCAGATCAGGAGACTGTGAGGGCCATGGTAAAACCTTCAGCAGATCAGGGGACTGTGAGGGCCATGGTAAAACCTTCAGCAGATCAGGGGACTGTGAGGGCCATGGTAAAACCTTCAGCAGATCAGGGGACTGTGAGGGCCATGGTGAAACCTTCAGCTGATCAGGAGACTGTGAGGGCCATGGTGACACCTTCAGCAGATCAGGGGACTGTGAGGGCCATGGTAAAACCTTCAGCAGATCAGGGGACTGTGAGGGCCATGGTAAAACCTTCAGCAGATCAGGGGACTGTGAGGATCATGGTAAAACATTCAGCAGATCAGGGGACTGTGAGGGCCATGGTAAAACCTTCAGCAGATCAGGGGACTGTGAGGCCATGGTAAAACCTTCATCAGATCAGGGGACTGTGAGGGCCATGGTAAAACCTTCAGCAGATCAGGGGACTGTGAGGGCCATGGTAAAACCTCCAGCAGATCAGGGGACTGTGAGGACCATGGTAAAACCTTCATCAGATCAGAGGACTGTGAGGGCCATGGTAAAACCTTCAGCAGATCAGGGGACTGTGAGGGCCATGGTAAATCCTTCAGCAGATCAGGGGACTGTGAGGGCCATGCTAAAACCTTCAGCAGATCAGGGGACTGTGAGGACCATGGTAAAACCTTCAGTAATCCCATTCTGGGCGTCTCAGTGGGCCTTCACGAAATGGGTAGAAATCGAGAAACTTTGGCTAGCACCGGTACACCCAAATTCGCTGCTTTGGCATCGGTCCCCTGTCGTCTTAGCAGCTCCACTCTTAGGGCCCATGGCCTTTACCAAGGACTTGTGGGACAGCTGCCATAAACGCTTTGCCTTGGCTTCCCCTTGTTCCTCCATGATCTCTTTCCTCTACAACCCCGATATCCCATCTAGCTTAGATGCTCCCATGGTCCGGGTCTGGTCGTCGTTGGGTCTCTTCCGCTTAGCGGACATAGTGGATGCCCGATCCCTTACGTTGAAATCTTTTGCACAGCTTTGGGAGCAGTCCCGACTGCCGGAGTCCGAGAGGTTTCACTTCCTCCAGGTGCGACATTATGAGGACTGTGAGGGCCATGGAGAAACCTTCAGCAGATCAGGGGACTGTGAGGGCCATGGAGAAACCTTCAGCAGATCAGGGGACTGTGAGGGCCATGGAGAAACCTTCAGCAGATCAGAGTACTGTGAGGGCCATGGTAAAACCTTCAGCAGATCAGGGGACTGTGAGGGCCATGGTGACACCTTCAGCAGATCAGAGGACTGTGAGGGCCATGGTAAAACCTTCAGCAGCTCAGGGGACTGTGAGGACCATGGTAAAACCTTCAGCAGATCAGGGGACTGTGAGGGCCATGGTAAAACCTTCAGCAGATCAGGGGACTGTGAGGACCATGGTAAAACCTTCAGCAGATCAGGGGACTGTGAGGGCCATGGTAAAACCTTCAGCAGATCAGGAGACTGTGAGGACCATGGTAAAACCTTCAGCAGATTAGAGGACTGTGAGGGCCATGGTAAATCCTTCAGCAGATCAGGGGACTGTGAGGGCCATGGTAAAACCTTCAGCAGATCAGGGGACTGTGAGGGCCATGGTGACACCTTCAGCAGATCAGAGGACTGTGAGGGCCATGGTAAAACCTTCAGCAGCTCAGGGGACTGTCAGGACCATGGTAAAACCTTCAGCAGATCAGGGGACTGTGAGGGCCATGGTAAAACCTTCAGCAGATCAGGGGACTGTCAGGACCATGGTAAAACCTTCAGCAGATCAGGGGACTGTGAGGGCCATGGTAAAACCTTCAGCAGATCAGGGGACTGTGAGGACCATGGTAAAACCTTCAGCAGATCAGGGGACTGTGAGGGCCATGGTAAAACCTTCAGCAGATCAGGAGACTGTGAGGACCATGGTAAAACCTTCAGCAGATTAGAGGACTGTGAGGGCCATGGTAAATCCTTCAGCAGATCAGGGGACTGTGAGGGCCATGGTAAAACCTTCAGCAGATCAGGGGACTGTGAGGGCCATGGTGACACCTTCAGCAGATCAGGGGGCTGTGAGGGCCATGGTAAAACCTTCAGCAGATCAGGGGACTGTGAGGGCCATGGTAAAACCTTCAGCAGATCAGGGGACTGTGAGGGCCATGGTAAAACCTTCAGCAGATCAGGGGACTGTGAGGGCCATGGTGACACCTTCAGCAGATCAGGGGACTGTGAGGGCCATGGTGACACCTTCAGCAGATCAGAGGACTGTGAGGGCCATGGTAAAACCTTCAGCAGATCAGGGGACTGTGAGGGCCATGGTAAAACCTTCAGCAGATCAGGGGACTGTGAGGCCATGGTAAAACCTTCAGCAGATCAGGGGACTGTGAGGGATATGGTAAAACCTTCAGCAGATCAGGAGACTGTGAGGGTTATGGTAAAACCTTCAGCTGATCAGAGGACTGTGAGGGCCATGGTAAAACCTTCAGCAGATCAGGGGACTGTGAGGGCCATGGTAAAACCTTCAGAAGATCAGGGGACTGTGAGGACCATGGTAAAACCTTCAGCAGATCAGGGGACTGTGAGGGCCATGGTAAAACCTTCAGCAGATCAGAGGACTGTGAGGACCATGGTAAAACCTTTAGCAGATCAGGGCACTGTGAGGACCATGGTAAAACCTTCAGCAGATCAGGGGACTGTGAGGGCCATGGTAAAACCTTCAGCAGATCAGGGGACTGTGAGGACCATGGTAAAACCTTCAGCAGATCAGGGGACTGTGAGGACCATGGTAAAACCTTCAGCAGATCAGGGGACTGTGAGGGCCATGGTAAAACCTTCAGCAGATCAGGGGATTGTGAGGGCCATGGTGAAACCTTCAGCAGATCAGGGGACTGTGAGGACCATGGTAAAACCTTCAGCAGATCAGGGGACTGTGAGGGCCATGGTAAAACCTTCAGCAGATCAGGGGACTGTGAGGGCCATGGTGACACCTTCAGCAGATCAGAGGACTGTGAGGGCCATGGTAAAACCTTCAGCAGCTCAGGGGACTGTGAGGACCATGGTAAAACATTCAGCAGATCAGCGGACTGTAAGGGCCATGGTAAAACCTTCAGCAGATCAGGGGACTGTGAGGGCCATGGTAAAACCTTCAGCAGATCAGTGGACTGTGAGGGCCATGGTAAAACCTTCAGCAGATCAGGGGACTGTGAGGGCCATGGTGACACCTTCAGCAGATCAGGGGACTGTGAGGACCATCCGGGTATGACACTTGCGTTCCACCCTGGAGCGCAACCGGCCACCACCACCATAGAGGAATTCAGGACACCCGTCATAATATATCATATATTTCTATCTCTCCCGATGTCAACATAGTATCCTCTTCAGATGTTAGAACACTTATTGGTCCTTCTCAGAGTGACATAATCAAACAGCATGTCTATAAATAATTGCCAAAATTTTCGCCATATGAGATATCAATAAATAAATAATGAAAAACATAAATAAAGTGAATATAAAATTATACATGAAGTGATGCAAGTGATAAAAAACAACGTGACAAAGAGTGATGGTGAAGAAAACGTGTACGTGTATTCTAGTCCCCATCCCATACCTGAGCAGCACAGGGTGTCCTATAAGCCACATGATGTGGAGGCAATTGGAAGCGTCTGTTGGCGTAAAAAGATGAGCGGTGGATCTATGCACGGAATACGATGTCCCCAGAGGGACGTACCGAGAGCTTGAGCTTTGTACCATTTCTATTGTGGATAGATTGCGGGGATTCTGCTCTCTCAGTTTTGTGGTTTTAATTCTAGTATTGTACCCAGTAATCTTCCTGTAGGCTTTATAACCCTATAGGACATAAATCCAGTATATCTCTAGGTTATTTGGCCCTACGATGTCTCCTCCTCCTCTTCCTGAATTGTTGTTTACTTTTTTTTTGTGTATTTAGAGGTACCAAGATCGAAGAGATAATCCATGGGAGCATGAGGGACACCCGTCATTCTGAGAATTGATAATGGTCACTTATTGATTATTAATTATATATTATTGTGTTTTCTTTTATTATTGGGGCTATGATCACGCATTAGTTGTATTGATTTGAATTTATGCATAGAATTGGATGTATAGCACGCATGATTGTTATTTATCACGGTTTATATTTCGTACATCATGTGGCTTATAGGACACCCTGTGCTGCTCAGGTACGGGATGGGGACTAGAATACACGTACACGTTTTCTTCACCATCACTCTTTGTCACGTTGTTTTTTATCACTTGCATCACTTCATGTATAATTTTATATTCACTTTATTTATGTTTTTCATTATTTATTTATCGATGTCTCATATGTAGAGTTGAGCAAACTTCTATTTTTAGTTTGGCGTCCAAAGTTCGGGTTGGGGTTATCGAAGCATCCCGCTATGGATTCCGCTACCACGGACCATAACGGCATTTGGAATCCATAAGGGGATGCTTCAATGATCCCGAACCTTGGACAACACGAAGGACCTGAGGTGACGTCACCGTCATGTGATCAGTGCAGGGGGCGTGGCTCAGCACTGGATTGGATAAGAGGTGAACCAGTACTGAGCCCCGCCCCCTGCACTGATCACATGACGCTCTTGTTACAATAGGATTGCTATGGGAACGGCCGGATGCGTTCCAGGGTGGAACGCAAGTGTCATGCCCGGATGTGACATCATATGACGTGGCTGTCCGTGCCGTGAAATGGATTGACACATCATGCATGGGTGTTGTTCATGCTAGTAGGGGTAAGTGACCCCTCACAATTACACAATTTGGTCGGTATTGATGTTTACTTACCATCCTGGAGCTGGGATCTGCATGGCACGTGCGTTCCAGGCTGGAACGCAACGGTCCACTTCCGGTGACGCACTTCTGGTTGCGCACTTCCGGCTAGCGGTGAAACAACGCGATACACCACAGGGGGAGGACTATGAGGACGGACGGGTGTAAGGGATTATTGGGGCAAGTGTATGTATATAAATGGGGACAGACTGAACAACACCATTCACCCCCTGAGGAAGCATTAGGCGAAACGTACGTTGGGGCGTTGGATACGTGGCTAGTATGTTAGAACGTTTTATACTATGACTGATGTAGCTGCTGCTAGGTCGCACTATGCACTTTACTCTGCCAAACTTTGAAGGTGATATCTGCTACCATGTCACCTATGCATTTTATAATGCCACTTATGTATTTTGTTATGTTTAAATAAGTGACACACGTATCCCATCAGGGCAAATTGTCCTATTCTTCTACGACCACCATTGTAATTTTAATATGTTTGTAGTAGTCTCCAGGCTTCTGTCTTCTTCTCGACCCTCCACCTATTCAGTGAATTTATTCCCTCGCACTTCCTATTCTGCTAACTGCCAACCTGTTTCTAACCCTAACCTCCCCTTCATCTCTAAACTCCTGGAACATCTTGTCTACTCTCCCTTAAGAAGTTATCTTTCTGCACTCTCTCTTCCTGACCCCTTACAATCTGCCTTTTGCCCTCTCTACTCTACAGAAACTGTCCCTACTAAAGTGTCTAACGATCTCCTGACAGTAAAAAGGAACGACAACTATTCTCTACTGATTCTTCTGGATCTCTCTGCAGCGGTTGATACCGTAGACCATAAACTCCTCCTCACCATGCTCCACTCAATCTGCCTTATGGACACTGCTCTCTCTCGGTTCTCTTCCTATCTCTCTGGCCGCTCCTTTAGTGTATCATTCCACTGGCTCTACTTACCTTTTCCTCTTGATGTTGGATTTCCTCAGGGTTCAGTCCTAGGTCCTCTACTTTTCTGTCTCTGCACAGCCACCATCACATAGACCATCTGTACATTTGGCTTTCAGTACCATCTCTATGCTGCTCAACTCTACACGCCATCCCCTGACATCACCCCTGCTTTACTCCAAAACACCAGTAACTGTCTGGCAGCGGTCTCTAACATCATGTCCTCTCTGTATCTAACACGGATCCTATCAAAAATCCATCCTCATAGATTGGGGTCTCTGGGTCTTATCTATGGGGAGGTCACTCTCTGGGTCTTATCTATGGGGAGGTCACTCGCTGGGTCTTATCTGTAGGGAGGTCACTCGCTGGGTCTTATCTATGGGGAGGTCACTCTCTGGTTCTTATCTATGGGGAGGTCACTCGTTGGGTCTCATCTATAGGGAGGTCACTCTCTGGGTCTTATCTATGGGGAGGTCACTCTCTGGGTCTTTCATCTATGGGGAGGTCACTCTCTGGGTCTTTCATCTATGGGGAGGTCACTCTCTGGGTCTTATCTATGGGGAGGTCACTCGCTGGGTCTTATCTGTAGGGAGGTCACTCGCTGGGTCTTATCTATGGGGAGGTTGCTCTCTGGGTTTCTTATCTATAGTGAGGTCTCTCGCTGGTTTTCTTACCTATAGAGAGGTGACTCGCCGGGTTTCTTATCTGTGGGGAGGTCACTCGCTGGGTTTCTTATCTATGGGGAGGTCACTCGCTGGGTCTCTCCTATAGGGAGGTCACTCTCTAGATTTGTTATCTATGGGGAGGTCACTCTCTGGGTTTCTTATCTATGGGGAGGTCACTCTCTGGGTCTTTCATCTATGGGGAGGTCACTCGCTGGGTTTCTTATCTATGGGGAGGTCACTCTCTGGGTCTTTCATCTATGGGGAGGTCACTAGCTCGGTTTCTTATCTATGGGGAGGTCACTCGCTGGGTCTCATCTATAGGGAGGTCACTCTCTGGGTCTTTCATCTATGGGGAGGTCACTCTCTGGGTCTTTCTTATCTATGGGGAAGTCACTCTCTGGGTTTGTTATCTATGGGGAGGTCACTCTCTGGGTCTTATCTATAGGGAGGTCACTCGCTGGGTTTCTTATCTATGAGGAGGTCACTCTGGGTCTTATCTATGGGGAGGTCACTCGCTGGGTTTCTTATCTATGAGGAGGTCACTCTGGGTCTTATCTATGGGGAGGTCACTCGCTGGGTTTCTTATCTATGAGGAGGTCACTCTGGGTCTTATCTATGGGGAGGTCACTCTCTGGGTCTTATCTATGGGGAGGTCACTCTCTTGGTCTTATCTATGGGGAGGTCACTCGCTGGGTCTTATCTATAGGGAGGTCACTCGCTGGGTCTTATCTATAGGTAGGTCACTCGCTGGGTTTCTTATCTATGAGGAGGTCACTCTGGGTCTTATCTATCGGGAGGTCACTCTCTGGGTCTTATCTATGGGGAGGTCACTCGCTGGGTCTTATCTATAGGGAGGTCACTCGCTGGGTTTGTTATCTATGGGGAGGTCACTCTCTGGGTCTTATCTATACGGAGGTCACTCGCTGGTTTTCTTATCTATGGGGAGGTTGCTCTCTGGGTTTCTTATCTATAGTGAGGTCTCTCGCTGGGTTTCTTACCTATAGAGAGGTGACTCGCCGGGTTTCTTATCTGAGGGGAGGTCACTCGCTGGGTTTCTTATCTATGGGGAGGTCACTCGCTGGGTCTCATCTATAGGGAGGTCACTCTCTAGATTTGTTATCTATGGGGAGGTCACTCTCTGGGTTTCTTATCTATGGGGAGGTCACTCTCTGGGTCTTTCATCTATGGGGAGGTCACTCGCTGGGTTTCTTATCTATGGGGAGGTCACTCTCTGGGTCTTTCATCTATGGGGAGGTCACTCTCTGGGTCTCATCTATAGGGAGGTCACTCTCTGGGTTTCTTATCTATGGGGAGGTCACTCTCTGGGTCTTTCATCTATGGGGAGGTCACTCGCTGGGTCTTTCATCTATGGGGAGGTCACTCTCTGGGTCTTATCTATAGGGAGGTCACTCGCTGGGTTTCTTATCTATGGGGAGGTCACTCTCTGGGTTTCTTATCTATGGGGAGGTCACTCTCTGGGTCTTATCTATAGGTAGGTCACTCGCTGGGTTTCTTATCTATGAGGAGATCACTCTCTGGGTCTTATCTATAGGGAGGTCACTCTCTGGGTCTTATCTATGGGAAGGTTACTCTCTGGGTCTTTCATCTATGGGGAGGTCACTCTCTGGGTCTCATCTATAGGGAGGTCACTCTCTGGGTCTCATCTATAGGGAGGTCACTCTCTGGGTTTCTTATCTATGGGCAGGTCACTCTCTGGGTCTTTCATCTATGAGGAGGTCACTCTGGGTCTTATCTATGGGGAGGTCAGTCTCTGGGTCTTATCTATGGGGAGGTCACTCGCTGAGTCTTATCTATGGGGAGGTCAGTCTCTGGGTCTTATCTATAGGGAGGTCACTCGCTGGGTTTCTTATCTATGGGGAGGTCACTCGCTGGGTCTTTCATCTATGAGGAGGTCACTCTCTGGGTCTTTCATCTATGAGGAGGTCACTCTCTGGGTCTTTCATCTATGAGGAGGTCACTCTCTGGGTCTTTCATCTATGGGGAGGTCACTCTCTGGGTCTTATCTATGAGGAGGTCACTCGTTGGGTCTCATCTATAGGGAGGTCACTCTCTGGGTCTTATCTATAGGTAGGTCACTCGCTGGGTTTCTTATCTATGAGGAGGTCACTCTGGGTCTTATCTATGGGGAGGTCACTCTCTGGGTCTTATCTATCGGGAGGTCACTCTCTGGGTCTTATCTATGGGGAGGTCACTCGCTGGGTCTTATCTATAGGGAGGTCACTCGCTGGGTTTGTTATCTATGGGGAGGTCACTCTCTGGGTCTTATCTATACGGAGGTCACTCGCTGGTTTTCTTATCTATGGGGAGGTTGCTCTCTGGGTTTCTTATCTATAGTGAGGTCTCTCGCTGGGTTTCTTACCTATAGAGAGGTGACTCGCTGGGTTTCTTATCTGAGGGAGGTCACTCGCTGGGTTTCTTATCTATGGGGAGGTCACTCGCTGGGTCTCATCTATAGGGAGGTCACTCTCTAGATTTGTTATCTATGGGGAGGTCACTCTCTGGGTTTCTTATCTATGGGAGGTCACTCTCTGGGTCTTTCATCTATGGGGAGGTCACTCGCTGGGTTTCTTATCTATGGGAGGTCACTCTCTGGGTCTTTCATCTATGGGAGGTCACTCTCTGGGTCTCATCTATAGGAGGTCACTCTCTGGGTTTCTTATCTATGGGGAGGTCACTCTCTGGGTCTTTCATCTATGGGGAGGTCACTGCTGGGTCTTTCATCTATGGGGAGGTCACTCTCTGGGTCTTATCTATAGGGAGGTCACTCGCTGGGTTTCTTATCTATGGGGAGGTCACTCTCTGGGTTTCTTATCTATGGGGAGGTCACTCTCTGGGTCTTATCTATAGGTAGGTCACTCGCTGGGTTTCTTATCTATGAGGAGATCACTCTCTGGGTCTTATCTATAGGGAGGTCACTCTCTGGGTCTTATCTATGGGAAGGTTACTCTCTGGGTCTTTCATCTATGGGGAGGTCACTCTCTGGGTCTCATCTATAGGGAGGTCACTCTCTGGGTCTCATCTATAGGGAGGTCACTCTCTGGGTTTCTTATCTATGGGCAGGTCACTCTCTGGGTCTTTCATCTATGGGGAGGTCACTCTCTGGGTCTTATCTATGAGGAGGTCACTCTCTGGGTCTTATCTATGGGGAGGTCAGTCTCTGGGTCTTATCTATGGGGAGGTCAGTCTCTGGGTCTTATCTATAGGGAGGTCACTCGCTGGGTTTCTTATCTATGGGGAGGTCACTCGCTGGGTCTTTCATCTATGAGGAGGTCACTCTCTGGGTCTTTCATCTATGAGGAGGTCACTCTCTGGGTCTTTCATCTATGAGGAGGTCACTCTCTGGGTCTTTCATCTATGGGGAGGTCACTCTCTGGGTCTTATCTATGAGGAGGTCACTCGTTGGGTCTCATCTATAGGGAGGTCACTCTCTGGGTCTTATCTATGAGGAGGTCACTCTCTGGGTCTTTCATCTATGGGGAGGTCACTCTCTGGGTCTTTCATCTATGGGGAGGTCACTCGCTGGGTTTCTTATCTATGGGAAGGTCACTCGCTGGGTCTCATCTATAGGGAGGTCACTCTCTAGATTTGTTATCTATGGGGAGGTCACTCTCTGGGTTTCTTATCTATGGGGAGGTCACTCTCTGGGTCTTTCATCTATGGGGAGGTCACTCGCTGGGTTTCTTATCTATGGGGAGGTCACTCTCTGGGTCTCATCTATAGGGAGGTCACTCGCTGGGTCTTTCATCTATGGGGAGGTCACTCTCTGGGTCTTTCATCTATGGGGAGGTCACTCGCTGGGTTTCTTATCTATGGGGAGGTCACTCTCTGGGTCTTTCATCTATGGGGAGGTCACTCTCTGGGTCTTTCATCTATGGGGAGGTCACTCGCTGGGTTTCTTATCTATGGGAAGGTCACTCGCTGGGTCTCATCTATAGTGAGGTCACTCTCTAGATTTGTTATCTATGGGGAGGTCACTCTCTGGGTTTCTTATCTATGGGGAGGTCACTCTCTGGGTCTTTCATCTATGGGGAGGTCACTCGCTGGGTTTCTTATCTATGGGGAGGTCACTCTCTGGGTCTTTCATCTATAGGGAGGTCACTCGCTGGTTTTCTTATCTGTGGGGAGGTCACTCGCTGGGTTTCTTATCTATAGGGAGGTCACTCTCTGGGTTTCTTATCTATGGGGAGGTCACTCGCTGGGTCTCATCTATAGGGAGGTCACTCTCTGGGTTTCTTATCTATGGGGAGGTCACTCTCTGGGTCTTTTTATTGTGAGGACTGTCTGGATTTCTGATCTATAAGGAGGTCTCCTCATTGGGAAGGTTTCTTTTCTACGGGTAGGTCTCTTTCTCTGTTCTGTTGCTGTAGATTTTTTCTTGTAAGTGCATTTTCTGACTTTTTTTTAGCATTGCCGATGCTGCCGCTGTGGAGGACGCTGTACACCACCTTTGCAGTAGGATGTGCAGGAACATTTCGCTCATCGTTGGCTTTGGATAAATCATGGACTCAGCAGGTAGGAGGGAAAGACAGGTGATCCCACCACCATGATAACTCTCTGTAACTTGTGTGAATGTGTCAGAAGAATGTTACAGCGCAGGATGGTGCCCGTATACAGCGTCCAGTAGCAGGCGGCGCCGTGCCTCAGATTATAACGCTCAGGCATGGACTAATAGCTAAAGAAGGCCATTCCTCCTTGTGGAGCAGCAGCAGGATACCGAACCAATGAGGAGATGAAATATTTTAAAACATAACTTTTACTTGTTCCAGAAATAAAATAAATGAGGCTCAAACAATTAAACATAAAGAATCAGCAATACACACCAGAGGTGGTAAGACATCAACTTATCAAAGGGGTAGTAATTATCCTGCAAATCCTGGATCTCCCTGTCCGTGAATATCTTGGCGGGACACACTGGGTGTTGTAATTTTACATAGGGACAATGGCTGTCTCGCCCTTTTAAAACCGTATGTGTAAGTAGGGAAGAGGCTATAACCACAGAGCACCCGCCCCGATAGGGGTGACCCCGTCAGGAACCTGCCCCTTCAGCGGCTGTTTTCCTAAGAAACCATCACTCTATTCCCGATATGACATGTTTCATCCCAAACCAGGAGCAACTAATGGCGCATGAACAGGGAAGTATCCCTTTGGCGTTTTGAAATGTCACCCTTATACAATCACGCATCTGTGAGGTGACTTGTTGAATCAGACATTCTCCACTTACAGTTTACGCATCAGACACCCAGGAGTTAATCAAGTAGTCTTTAATCCGGAGATTGTATTACAAGATGTGCAGGGTATCCAGATGGTAAAATAATTATGCCTCTAATATTCTCCTTGATAAGAAGATGAGATACTGCTAAGATTCTTCTCAGATTCTCCTCAGAATTACAGCACACAAACAGCAATGCATGACAGGGAAAACAGGAAGTGGCTAGACTGAACCAACTAGAAGCTGAAACAGAGGGGGGAGGAAAAGAGAGGAGCATACCAATAAACAATGCAAGATACTGAAGCAGAACACTCCCCGTCTGGTATCGGTACATACCACTATGTATATGCATACAATGCAATTGTATAAAATAACAATGAATAATGTCCATAAACCTGATGAATAAACAGATGAATAATGTCCATAAACCTGAGAAGGAAACATGCAATGAACATTTATTCAAACCAAAAAAGGATATGTCTTCAGTTCAGACCATAGAGCTGGTACTGGAAACAGTCCTAGAAGATGAGCATCTCTGGTAGAAGGAATCTCAACATGGAAGTTCTTTCCATCCGAACTGGAAACGACTTTAGTAATAAGTCCAGTAGGCCAGTCAAGACGATCAGCTTGTTTGTCTCTTAGCAGAATAAAGTCTCCTTCCTTTATATTATGCCTTGGTTCTTGCCACCTTCTGCATTCCTGCAAGAGGCAGAGGTACTCTCTTCTCCACCTTTTCCAGAACTGACTGGCGAGATGTTTTACCTGCTTCCACCGAAACTTATAAAGGTCGTGCTCTTTGAAAACGTCAGATGGCACAGGAATATTTCCTATCTTCTCTGGTTTATTCTTGGGTGATCTTTTATGCACCCCAGATGTGGATTTCTTCTTTTTTACTACAGGAGATTCTCTGTTGCTTTCATTAGAAGCTGAGCGAGACTTGGTTCTCCTTGATCTTGCCAAAGATTTTGAGCGAGAGCGCTTATTTTGTGAGGCCGATTTAGATGTAGATCGCTTTCTGTCTATGGATCGTGAACGCGAATGCTCATGTCTTTGTACATACAGACTTGGGTTGGTGACATGCAGTATTTGTCATGGACATTGCCGGTGAACTTTTCCCTGTGGTTTCCAGAAAAGGCTGAGCAATATGAAGGTGCTCATCTGTTGAAGACTGGGAAGAACGGTGATCCTCCTGAGTGCACTCAACAACTGCAGATGGAACTGAAGGTTCTTGCAAAGTATCTGAAATGAACTCTTCCTGTGTTGAAGGAACCTCCTTTATAGAACATTCAGAAGATGCTTCTTTTACAGAATTAAACTCATTGTCAAACAGTTGACTGGAAGACTCACATTTCTGTGGTATCTCATCAGAACTACATGAATCAGAAGGCTTGTTGTCAGCGAGGATATAGGATTCATTATGATAAACTGTGTGAGGACTGCAAAGCTGGGAAGGGCTTGAAGAGGGCTCCAATTGAGATTCCGAAGGCCTTTCTACAAGCTGCCCGTCAGTCCAGGAACATTCTTCTGCAGCTGACTCCTTGGGATTTAAGCTGCTCTCTGATGTTTTTAGAATATTTGGGCAAGGAACCTCTTGCATATAGTAGTGGTTAGGACACTGTCTGACATAAGAAGTTCGCCTCCCTATTAATACTTCAGTTCTAAAGGAGTGTACTTGGCAGGGTCTACGGGTTCTGTCCAGACACACATCCCCCACTATGATCCAACCCACTGTACGTTTCTGGGCATATGGAACGTTGAAAGGGCCATTGTGAAGTTCAAGGACCTTATGAGCCTCAAGAATGTCTCTACCTAGCAAGAGTAAGATCTCGGCATGGTTATCAAGGGGAGGAATCTCTCTGGCTACAGTTGTGTTCATAATTATTCAACCCCCACTGACATTGAGTGTTTTCTCCAGTTTGACATTGATTTTGATCATTTCCGTCGTCTTGTTTACAATAAATCACAGAGGCCCTTGTAAGTCAGACAAATATAACAGAACATTTATAATGAAATAACCACAAATGTCTTTTCTGTGCTCACATCATTATCAGTTTTATCCAACCCCCAAGTGACATTCACTCTTAGTACAACATCCTTTTCCAGTTATAACAGCTTTTACACGTGAAGCATAGCCTGACACAAGTGTCTTGCAGCGATCTACGGGTATCTTCGCCCATTCTTCATGGGTAAAAGCCTCCAGTTCAGTCCCATTCTTAGGCTTGCGCGCTGCAGCTGCTTTCTGTAAGTCCCACCAGAGGTTCTCAATCGGATTTGTCTGGTGACTGCGATGGCCACTTCAAAATGTTCCAGCCTTTAATCTGCAGCCATGCTCTAGTGGACTTGGAGGTATGCTGGGGATCATTGTCTGGTGAAAGGTCCAACGTCTCCCAAGCCTCAGGTTTGTGACGGACTGCATCACATTTTCATCCAATATCTCCTGGTACTGAAGAGAATCCATGGTACCTTGCACACGCTGAAGCTTCCCTGTACCTGTAGAAGCAAAACAGCCCCAAAGCATGATTGACCCCCCGCCATGCTTCACAGTAGGCAAGGTGTTCTTTTCTTCATAGGCCTTGTTCTTCCTCCTCCAAACATAGCGCTGATCCATGGACCCAAACAGTTCTCATTTTGTTTCATCAGTCCACAGAACACTATCCCAAAGCTTTTGTGGTTTGTCCCCATGACTTTTGCCATACTGCAGTCGGCTCTTCTCATTCTTTGGAGACAGCAGGGGGTGCGCCTGGGAGTTCTGGCATGGAGGCCTTCATTACGCAGTGTGTGCCTTATTGTCTGAGCTGAAACTTCAGGACCCGCATCTGACAAATCTTTCTTCAGTTCCTCAGCAGTCACACGGGGACTTTTCTCCACTTTGCGCTTCAGGTAGCACACAGCAGTCGAAGTCAGCATCTTCTTTCCGCCACGACCAGGTAGCGTTTCAACAGCGCCCTTTGCCTTGAATTTGCGAATGATGCTTCCTATGGTGTCTCTTGGTATGTGTAACATCTCTGCAGTCTTCTTATAGCCATTGCCCTTCCTGTGAAGAGAAATCCCCTCTTCTCTTGTCTTCCTGGACCATTCTCTTGACTTCACCATGTCTGTAAACGCACCAGTAAATGTCTAGAAGGAGCCGAGTATCACAGTCATTTTACATCGGCCTAATTGGGGCTTATTCTGCTTGATTGCTGCTCCTTGACATCCACAGGGGTTTTCAATACCTGATCGAAAACACTTGAATGAACCTCTGTTCTTAAGAGCGGTCGTCTTTAAGGGGTTGAATAATTGTGTCAATGAAGAAATCACAAAAAAAACATTTAATACTGTATTACAAAAACAATTAATGTCATTTTAGTTGCATTTGGTTCTTTAAAAAGTCCTTGTAAGATTTCATTCTGAACACAATTACAAATGTGCATTAAATTCCCTAAAACCCTTTACAGCATTGGGGCTGAATCTTTTTGAACACAACTGTATGTTCCTGAGATGAGGGTAATGCTGTGCGGCTTCAGGTGTGGGAATCTCATCCCTTGTGTCCGGCAATTCGTCACACTCAATAAGGGTTGGGGGAGAGAGTTTCTTATCTCCTTTGATGGGCTTCAAGGTAAAACCATTAGCTCTTCTTCCTGAGGTTGTCACAAGACCAGAGCATGTTCCTAGGGTGTAGGGTGTAGTTTCTCCCTCTATCCTGAACAGATCAAAGAACTTAGGGCTAGCTAGGGAACGATTACTTTGACCATCTAGAACAGCATACATTCTTATGGTCTTCTCTGGTTGTGCAGTAGGAAACACATCCACAAGGCAAATCTTAGAACAAGACTTACCGCACACAAGTCCTTCTCCACATACCTTTGTGCATCTGGGCGTGACGGTCGATCGGCACTCTCCCTGCCCTGATCGGAATGGGGCTTGTGCCAGCTAACTGGTTCTAGGTTCCGCCTGATTGGTCCCGGGTGAACAGCGGACACATGTAGATCACTATTACATTCAGAACACTTGATTGGAACCTCACAGTCTCTGGCGAAATGCTCAGTGAATGCACAGCATCTGAAGCAGATATTATGACTCCTTAGGAACTTCTTACATTCCTCAAAGGGCTTTGCTATGAAGACACAGCATTTCCTTAAAGGATGTGGTTTATCATGGATAGGGCAATGATGATCGGGTTCCTTAGGGCTTTCATTTCCACTGTTAGTAGTGGGCACAACCCCTGCCTTTTTTACTGAAATTAGACCCTTAGGGTTTCTCTGTCTGGGACTGAAAGTCTCGTGTCTCTGTTTAGTAGAGCCAAAGATGTTGGTTCCCAAGGTGTAGAAGCTCGGATCGTTTTTAACTCTAGCTAAGTCCTTGATGAACTTACAGAAGAATGAAAATGGTGGAAAGGAAACACGATGCTGCTCCTTGTATCTTAAACCTGTTGTTGCCCATTGATCTTGAATATTGAGGGGTAATTTCTCCATGATCAGGCCCACACCATGGGAGGTATCAAGAAAGCCGAGACCTGGTAGCTGCGGGTCTCCCATGACGATTTCAAACTCAAGAAGAAGGTCGCTTAATTCCTGGAACCCTTGGCGGTCTGTATTGGATAATCCAGGAAAGTCGTATAGTCGTTTAAATAAGGCACGTTCAACTACTTCCGAGCCGCCGTATGTCTGCTCTGATCTTGCCCATGCGAGAAGGCTTTTGACTGGTTTGTAGATATGAACGGTTTTGCGTCTCTTAACACAGTTTGACGACCATGGACCTAGCCATCTAATTAATAAATCAAGTTCTTGCATAGGCGGAACACCAATGGTTTGAACTGTTGTCTTGAAGGTGGCCTTCCAACTTCTATAGTTCTCTGGGCGATCATCAAAGTTCGTAAGGCTAGTACTGATGAGGTCCCTGAGGATGAGGTACTTAGCGATTTCTGATGCGTCATTTCTTTGCTGCATCATGGCGATGGGAACTTCTCCCTCGCTGGTGTTGTTGGCAACATCTGATACCCTATGTTTGGGGGTTGGAAGATGGAATGGAGTGGCAGCTGGGTTGAGTGTAAGTGAAGGCTTCACATCTGGTAATGTTGGCGCCAGCGTCTTTGTTGCTATGTAACTAGTCTCAGGAGGTTTTAATGTGATTTGATGAGCTTGAAGCGGCTTGGTCTCTAATGGTGCCTGAAATGCTGTGTAAGGTGCCAGAGGTTTGAAAGAAAGAGAAATGTCCACTGGACTGGGGTCAACTGTATAGTTATCAGCTGCCTCTTTTTCTATTCGCATGAGTTCAGCAGGCTGGCGTGCAGAGCCCAAATCTTCTGGTGCAAATGCATTGACTTTGCTTTGGTCTAGGACGAATTGCAGGGTACAGCCTTCTGAGTCATTGGATATCTTGGACATAGGATGATAAGTTTCTTCTTCTTCGGCAGCTTCTTCAAGAACTCTGAGTTAAGCCATGGCTGCTGCTTCTTCCCTTTCCTTCTGAAGGACCTCCAACTCAGCTTCAGCCTTGGCTTTGGTCGCTTGCGCCTGAGCCTGTATAGCTGCTTGATTAGCTTGGGATAGGGCTTGTGTCTCTGCGACTTGTGCCTTAATGGCTGCTTCCTTTTTAATGCAGTGAGCTTGTACCTCCGCTTTTGCGCGTGCCAACACCAATGAGATACTCAGCGAAGAGTGCTGTGAGCGAGACCTTAGCGATGAGGACTGAGCAATAGATTTCGAGGAACAGGATAAAGCCTTGGAGTGCCTTGAAAGGTTAGAATGGCGGGACGCAGTTTTATATTGTTGTGATATCTTGTCCTCTAGCATTGACTTGACTGCCATAAATCTTTCATCATTAAGTGCAGTGTGGATCTTTAATTCTAGGATGAATTCCTCTGAGTTGAGACTTGATAACAGAGAAGAATATTTTTTAGACAGTCTCTTAAAACTATCATAGGTTTTATTCAATTTTGTACACATGGCCTTTAATTGATCTTCGTTATAGCCTAATCCATGTGCTACATCCATACATTGTTCAGTCTTTTCCCACAAAATAGATAAATTATTGTATATTTCAATTTTGTTAGTTAGGAGCGCCTCCTTCATTTTTAATGAGGGCTTAGAAATCCTTCTAGCTCTGTCCTGCATTTCATCTGTAACACAACAGTGACCTCTAATGGTGGTTCAGTCTTTTAATAGCTTACAGCAGGCAGACGATATTTACCTCAGAAAACTGAAGCTTTTAATAGCTTACCTCAGGCTGAATACAGTTCCTAGTCTGAATACAGTTCCTAGTCTGTATTAAACTGAAATTGCTAGAAGCTTCTGTGATCCTAGTGAATACAGTACTGGGCAGTATAAGATATTACCTTACTACTGCAGCATAACGGAGACAAATAATGATGGCTTATTACTTGGAGGATGAGATATTATTTTCTTAGCGGGAGAAGGAGAGTACTAAGACAATTATTTTACGGTGGCGTTTTGAAATGTCACCCTTATACAATCACGCATCTGTGAGGTGACTTGTTGAATCAGACATTCTCCACTTACAGTTTACGCATCAGACACCAAAGAGTTAATCAAGTAGTCTTTTAATCCGGAGATTGTATTACAAGATATGCAGGGAATCCAGATGGTAAAAGAATTATGCCTCTAATATTCTCCTTGATAAGAAGATGAGATACTACACAGATTCACCTCAGATTCTCCTCAGAATCAGAGCACACAGAAACAGCAATGCATGACAGGGAAAACAGGAAGTGGCTAGACTGAACCAACTAGAAGCTGAAACAGAGGGGGGGGGGGGGGAGAAGAGAGGAGCATACCAATACACAATGCAAGATATTGAAACGGAACAGTCCCCATGTGTCTCCCCAATTTGTCAGCGGCTGCGCTGAGCCTCTATTTAAGATCTCGCAGCCTGTTCCTTATGCAATGTCCCGCCTACCGTGCTGCCTTTGTGGAACGCACGCCAACCGTGTGCTTCCGGGCAGCGAATGATGGAGGCCCGGACCGAGTGACCAGAAGACAGGCCCTGCAGGAGGCGATGCCGAGAGGGTAGCGTCTGTGGTTGCCTAGCAACCTCTTCATCGCTCCATAGGGTGGCGATTCCCATATCAATGATCCCCCATTTATCACAAGATGAGCTCATTCTACGGATTTATATTGGCAGTATCCTGCCACTGGAGTATGTGGAGTATGTACAATCTTACAACATCAATCAGGGCATGATTGCAGAAATGAAATCAAATTAAATACAAAAATAATTCCAAGATTCAAAGTAAAGAACCTCAAAATGATTATTTATTAATCTAAATAAAGCAGCTGTAGTTTTCACATTCGTTCAGACCATTGGGATGAACCGTCTTCAAATAAATCCATTTGACTTCCCGCTGTAGGATTTTTTTTTTACCAATTTCCATTTCTTCCTGTTTAACCAATTCAGTGCCCATGGAACTCGGGCCCTCTACCCTCCCTCCATGTCGGGCTATGGGCGAGTCCCTGTCGTTGGTTACATCGCCAATGTTCCTCAGTTCCCTGCTAGTCTTTCCGATATATTCTTTTCCACATGCACGTGTCATTTATAGAAGACTCCCCGGATCTATAATGAATTATGGCTTTGATGAAATATTCCTTATTAGTCACATTACTCTTAAATGTTTCACCATTTTTTATAAATCTGCATGCTACGCAGCGCCGCACCGAAAGCATCCTTTATTAGGTTTTTGAAGCCAAGTCTTAGGTGTTGAGGGGACCACAAACTGACTATGCACGAGTCTAGAGTCTATCCTCCTACCCCTCCTGTACGGAATCCCGGGATGTCCTGATCCATCCGTAAAATGCTCCAGTGTTTAGGAATTATTTCCCTGACATTGGCTGATCCCTCATCGAAGGTACTGATAAGACAAATCTGTCCCTTTTCAGTCAGTGAACCTCCAGTTTCAGATTTAGTAACCAGAAAGGATGTACGTTCCTTCTGAATATGCTGGTTTAAGAGTACTTAGTGGATCCCCCGATCTAGGAACCTATCCCGTAAATCCCCGGCTTGTTTAAAGAGGATCTTTCATGTTTTGTATTTCTTTTATTCTAGATAAATACCTTTTACTTGCGGGGTATTTACTTGGCTGATGCTGCCACCCTGCCTGTTATTTATTTAAAAAAAATATATAAAAATCGCTCCTACTCCCCGCTGTGCCCCCCTGTAGTTTTCCCGCTCGGGGCCCTCATCTTCAGCGGCATGGACTTTCCTACAGGGTCCCCGTGGTCATGATCCAGAGATGTTGTCTAAATTCCTCGAAATTGACACTGCAACACCAAGAAGGACAAGCTATAAGGATTTGGAAATAAAGGAGGTATTAAGAGCTGCATATGATGAGATTTTCAAGCTCCTACCTCCAATCTGGGGGGGGACATAATGGGGACAAAATTTATCAAGTTGAATGGGATGATTGTGCAATGTCTCCTATCGCTAGCGTACCAGTCGCCACTTGTCACAAACAGAGGCAAAGAATCCTTGACCTGAGAGACCTTGGTTGGTCACTCCAGCAGATCGCTACGCGCCTAGGCCAAGGCCTATGTTGTGTGTCCCAGTGGTTGGAAGAACGATGAGGAACAGAAATAACGACAAGAGGTGCAGAGAGGAGAACCTCCGCAGGAATGGATTGTCTGATTAGAAGAATGACACAAAGTTGACTTTCTCATATCTCATGACCTACTTCACAAAGCGTCTCACTCCGCTATAGGGCATACTACCTGGTCTGACCATGCCCCTGTCTGTTTGCATATACAAGATTCCCATCCTAATCCACCCTCTTGGAGACTTAACTCCTATCTCTTAAACCTGATGAGCGCCATCGCTCATTTTCTAAGTCGCTTCAAGAGTTCTTTCTACTGAATGACACCCCGGATATCCACATATCCAGTAATATGAGTGATATCTTCATACAGTCTGCCTCTAGATCGAAAAAACAAAGGGGACTTTTTAACCCAAATTTCCAGAACGTCCCCCATGACAGCACATGGGAGGATGATGTCCATCCCTAGCTCTGTAGGGAGAGGAAGTGAGAAGTTTAAAAGGTCCCCCCCACTCCCCATCTCCAGTGTCTTCCTTTCCCTACAGGGATAGGGAGTGAGCTCCCATACATGAGGGGGGACGGAAAAAAAGAAACTAACCCTCCGGGGGATCTGTGGGGCTAGAGCTGGTCAGGGGATCCCGGCCTCCCCTCACAGCTTAGATTTTATAGCCCGGCTAGTTACCCTTCTGGGGGTTCTCTAGCATGTCTCATCTCACCTGAGGGCCCTTCGGGAGAAGCGTCACGGCTGCAGAGGAAGGACAAGTAAAGTAAGCCGCATAAAAGGGGGAGAAACCTCTCCAGGTTAGGCTGTGATTCCTACGATGGAGGCCCTGATGCCGTCCAAGACAGAACCAGACTCTGACACCTCTGCATAGGGGCATGCAAGTGTTACTTTCCCCTACCTGTTTAGTTGCACGATTTTCCATAATTAATAAAAGTATGCATCTTCGGTTTTTTCTTAGGCGGAAAACGAAAGCAGGTCAAAAATCCCTGCCTGAACCTAGGAGAAGACCGAAAAAATGTGCAACATGCAGGAAAAAACTAATGGAGGCATACAGGAAACTATGTCCAGACTGTATAGCCAGACTTCTTAAGGAAGAGCAAGAAAATTGTTATACCCGCCAGAGTAAAGAATACACTAGACTGGTGGATAGACCCAGCCAATCTTCAAAAAGGAGTATGCTGGAACAAATGTAACTACCGATGCCAGCAAGAAGGGCTGGGGAGCCCAGGTAGGGGGCCAGTTTTTTCAGGGAGATTGGTCAGCAATGGAAAGTCAAAGATCTTCAAATGCAAGAGAACTGGTGGCCTTCCTGAAAACGTTAAGAGTCGCAGAACAGTCCCTGAGGGGAAAGCATCTGAGGATCTCAGACAATATGACAACAGTCTGCTACCTCAGACACCAAGGAGGAACTCAGAACCCTCAACTTCAGAGAATTGCGGATCAGATTTTTCTCTGGGCTCAAAGCAATGTTCTGTCAATTACAGCCTTACACCTAGGAGGGGCGGAGAACACCACGGCAGATTTCCTGAGCAGGAACAAATTCCATCCAGGGGAATGGGTGTTAAACAAGCAGGTGTTTCAGGAACTTTGCTGCAAATGGGGACTGCCTCGCGTTGATCTCTTCGCCTCCAGGGAGAATACCCAGACAGAGGATTATTTTTCTCTAGACCCCAAGGGAAATCCCTTCAGAGTAGATGCTATGTCGCAAATATGGAATATGAACCTGGCATACGCCTTTCCACCGATTCCACTCATATCGGCATTTCTAAAGAAGATCAGCGAGAACCCAGAGAAGTTCATATTCATAGGACCAGCTTGGCCAAAAAGAAGTTGGTATCCACTTCTAAAAAAGATGGCACTAGAACAGCCAGTGTCTCTACCTCTGATGCCAAACCTACTGGCCCAGGGCCCGCTACTTCATCAAGACCTGAAGAAGTTGAACTTGAAAGCATGGAGTCCTGAAGCGGCCGGCACACTGCGGCTCTTCTACTTGCTCTGGCTCCGCAATGTCTTTCCCGCCCGAAGGGGGCGGAGCTTCGTACTGCTGTGCACGCCCGGCCATCAGGGCGCGTGCATGCTCCTGATAGATACCACTCCTCACTCTGCGGTGCTGCGCAGTGCAGCAGCTGCAGAGCAGAGGCAGAACTCTGTTCACAAATTTTCAAGGCCCCAGGAGGGGCACTTGCCTCCCCTTGCAGACGCCCATGAATGTGATGTAAATCCATAATACAGCCATAGATGACTGTGACGTCCCTGGCAGAGAATCCTGAGTACTGAATACTCACGTAATGAGAAAATCTGATGTAAATCCATAATACAGCCACAAATGACTGTGACGTCCCTGGCAGAGAATCCTGAGTACTGAATCCTCACGTAATGAGGAAACCTGATGTAAATCCATAATACACCCACAAATGACTGTGACGTCCCTGGCAGAGAATCCTGAGTACTGAATCCTCACGTAATGAGGAAACCTGATGTAAATCCATAATACATCCACAGATGACTGTGACGTCCCTGGCAGAGAATCCTGAGTACTGAATCCTCACGTAATGAGGAAACCTGATGTAAATCCATAATACAGCCACAGATGACTGTGACGTCTCTGGCAGATAATCCTGAGTACTGAATCCTCACATAATGAGGAAATGTGATGCAAGTCCATAATACATCCACAGATGACTGTGACGTCCCTGGCAGAGAATCCTGTGTACTGAATCCTCACGTAATGAGGAAACATTATGTAAATCCATAATACAGCCACAGATGACTGTGACATCCCCAGCAGAGAATCCTGAGTATTGAATCCTCACGTAGCACAGGAAATCAGATGTTAGTCCATAATACCTCCACAGATGACTGTGACGTCCCCGGCAGAGAATCCGGAGTACTGAATCCTCACGTAGCACAGGAAATCAGATGGTAGTCCATAATACATCCACAGATGACTGTGACGTCACCGGCAGAGAATCCTGAGTACTGAATCCTCAAGTAATGAGGAAACATGATGTAAATCCATAATACAGCCACAGATGACTGTGACGTCCCTGGCAGAGAATCCTGAGTACTGAATTCTCACGTAATGAGGAAATCTGATGTAAATCCATAATACAGCCACAAATGGCTGTGACGTTCCCGGCAGGGAATCCTGAGTACTGAATCCTCACGTAGCACAGGAAATGTGATGCAAGTCCATAATACATCCACAGATGACTGTGACGTCCCTGGCAGAGAATCCTGTGTACTGAATCCTCACGTAATGAGGAAACATTATGTAAATCCATAATACAGCCACATATGACTGTGACGTCACCGGCAGAGAATCCAGAGTACTGAATCCTCACCTAATGAGGAAACCTGATGTAAATCCAAAATACAGCCACAGATGACTGTGACGTCCCCGGCAGAAAATCCAGAGTACTGAATCCTCACCTAATAAGGAAACCTGATGTAAATCCATAATACAACCACAGATGACTGTGACGTCCCTGGCAGAGAATCCTGAGTACTGAATCCTCACGTAATGAGGAAACATGATGTAAATCCATAATACAGCCACAGATGAATGTGACGTCCCTGGCAGAGAATCCTGAGTACTGAATCCTCACGTAATGAGGAATCATGATGTAAATCCATAATACAGCCATAGATGACTGTGACGTCCCCGGCAGAGAATCCTGAGTACTGAATCCTCACGTAATGAGGAATCATGATGTAAATCCATAATACAGCCATAGATGACTGTGACGTCCCCGGCAGAGAATCCTGAGTACTGAATCCTCACGTAATGAGGAAACATGATGTAAATCCATAATACAGCCACAGATGACTGTGACGTCCCTGGCAGAGAATCCTGAGTACTGAATCCTCACGTAATGAGGAATCATGATGTAAATCCATAATACAGCCACAGATGACTGTGACGTCCCTGGCAGAGAATCCTGAGTACTGAATCCTCACGTAATGAGGAATCATGATGTAAATCCATAATACAGCCATAGATGACTGTAACGTCCCTGGCAGAGAATCCTGAGTACTGAATCCTCACGTAATGAGGAATCATGATGTTAGTCCATAATACATCCACAGATGACTGTGACGTCCCTGGCAGAGAATCCTGAGTACTGAATCCTCGAGTAGCACAGGAAATCAGATGGTAGTCCATAATACATCCACAGATGACTGAGACGTCCCTGGCAGAGAATCCCGAGTACTGAATCCTCACGTAGCACAGGAAATCAGATGGTAGTCCATAATAGAGCCACAGATGACTGAGACGTCCCCTGCAGAGAATCCTGAGTACTGAATCCTCACGTAATGAGGAAACCTGATGTAAATCCATAATACATCCACAGATGACTGAGACGTCCCCGGCAGAGAATCCTGAGTACTGAATCTTGTCCTAGGAGCTCAATACCGGATCTGGTCTTCCGGCGTGCGCATGCGCAGACCTTTAAAAATGTGAAAAAGATAAATACCGGATCAGTTTTTTCGGATCACAATTGGAGAGACGGATCCGGTATTGCACTGCATCCGGATGAGTATACAAATGGTGTCCGTTTGCATACAGATTGTGGGATCCGGCAGGCAGTTCTGATGACGGAGTGTGAAAGTACCCTTAGAAACAGATTGGGCAAAAATGGTAACAACATAGGAAGCACAAAAACAGACGAGTGTGTGGCAGTGTGAGCTCATGAACTCTGCAGAGTTAGGATTTACAATGCTGTGTGTCCCTGACAGTCCTGCAATCTATTGAATTGCACTGACATAAGACTGTGCGATCCTGTCAGTGGAGCTCAGAATGGGACCTCACACTGCCACACGCAGCCCTAAAAGGCCCATCTGACTTGTGTCTTCTCCAAGTCCTCTGTCCTCGAGGTCTCTGACTGCTTGTCTGCTGTACCCTCAGAGGTCGTATTGTGCCAGTGACGAGGTACAGAGGGCGAGGCAGGCGGCAGCACAGGGAGCATCACCCACCATCTTCTCTCGGATCCTGGATAGGACTCTACCTGCAGATATTATCTATGAGGATGAGCAGGTAATGACACCTGGAACCTCGAGTCTCTGACGCTCAGTGTCCCCTGCTGACTGCACACCTGTCTTACAGTGTCCCCTGCTGACTGCACACCTGTCTTACAGTGTCCCCTGCTGACTGCACACCTGTCTTACAGTGTCCCCTGCTGACCGCACACCTGTCTTACAGTGTCCCCTGCTGACCGCACACCTGTCTTAGTGTCCCCTGCTGACTACACACCTGTCTTACAGTGTCCCCTGCTGACCGCACACCTGTCTTACAGTGTCCCCTGCTGACCGCACACCTGTCTTACAGTGTCCCCTGCTGACTGCACACCTGTC
The DNA here is from genome assembly GCA_033119425.1 of Bufotes viridis. Taxonomy (NCBI): domain Eukaryota; kingdom Metazoa; phylum Chordata; class Amphibia; order Anura; family Bufonidae; genus Bufotes; species Bufotes viridis. The sequence goes on from CM065589.1 coordinate 20,636,136, forward strand.
TTACAGTGTCCCCTGCTGACCGCACACCTGTCTTACAGTGTCCCCTGCTGACCGCACACCTGTCTTACAGTGTCCCCTGCTGACCGCACACCTGTCTTACAGTGTCCCCTGCTGACTGCACACCTGTCTTACAGTGTCCCCTGCTGACTACACACCTGTCTTACAGTGTCCCCTGCTGACCGCACACCTGTCTTACAGTGTCCCCTGCTGACCGCACACCTGTCTTACAGTGTCCCCTGCTGACTGCACACCTGTCTACAGTGTCCCCTGCTGACCGCACACCTGTCTTACAGTGTCCCCTGCTGACCGCACACCTGTCTTACAGTGTCCCCTGCTGACCGCACACACCTGTCTTACAGTGTCCCCTGCTGACTGCACACCTGTCTTACAGTGTCCCCTGCTGACCGCACACCTGTCTTACAGTGTCCCCAGCTGACCGCACACCTGTCTTACAGTGTCCCCTGCTGACTGCACACCTGTCTTAGTGTCCCCTGCTGACTGCACACCTGTCTTACAGTGTCCCCTGCTGACTGCACACCTGTCTTACAGTGTCCCCAGCTGACCGCACACCTGTCTTACAGTGTCCCCTGCTGACTGCACACCTGTCTTACAGTGTCCCTGCTGACTGCACACCTGTCTTACAGTGTCCCCTGCTGACCGCACACCTGTCTTACAGTGTCCCCTGCTGACTGCACACCTGTCTTACAGTGTCCCCCTGCTGACTGCACACCTGTCTTACAGTGTCCCCTGCTGACTGCACACCTGTCTTACAGTGTCCCCTGCTGACTGCGCACCTGTCTTACAGTGTCCCCTGCTGACTGCACACCTGTCTTACAGTGTCCCCTGCTGACTGCACACCTGTCTTACAGTGTCCCCTGCTGACTGCACACCTGTCTTACAGTGTCCCCTGCTGACCGCACACCTGTCTTACAGTGTCCCCTGCTGACCGCCACACCTGTCTTACAGTGTCCCCTGCTGACCACACCTGCTGTCTTACAGTGTCCCCTGCTGACTGCACACCTGTCTTACAGTGTCCCCTGCTGACCGCACACCTGTCTTACAGTGTCCCCTGCTGACTGCACACCTGTCTTACAGTGTCCCCTGCTGACTGCACACCTGTATTACAGTGTCTGGCATTTCGGGACGTTGCTCCTCAAGCTCCAGTTCATTTCCTAGTGATTCCGAAAATTCAGATTCCCAGAATAAGTCAAGTAACTGCAGCAGACAAGGAGGTAAGTGGATGAGAGCCCCCCCCCCCCGATATACAGACCCCTCTACTTACTGCTGATCACTGTATATAACACTACTGACCCCCTAATATACAGACCCCTCTACTTACTGCTGATTACTGTATATAACACTACTGACCCCCTAATATACAGACCCCTCTACTTACTGCTGATTACTGTATATAACACTACTGACCCCTAATATACAGACCCCTCTACTTACTGCTGATTACTGTATATAACACTACTGACCCCCTAATATACAGACCCCTCTACTTACTGCTGATTACTGTATATAACACTACTGACCTCCTAATATACAGAACCCCTCTACTTACTGCTGATTACTGTATATAACACTACTGACCCCCTAATATACAGACCCCTCTACTTACTGCTGATTACTGTATATAACACTACTGACCCCCTAATATACAGACCTCTCTACTTACTGCTGATCACTGTATATAACACTACTGACCTAATATACAGACCCCTATACTTACTGCTGATTACTGTATATAACACTACTGACCCCTAATATACAGACCTCTCTACTTACTGCTGATTACTGTATATAACACTACTGACCTCCTAATATACAGACCTCTCTACTTACTGCTGATTACTGTATATAACACTACTGACCCCCTAATATACAGACCCTCTACTTACTGCTGATTACTGTATATAACACTACTGACCTCCTAATATACAGACCCCTCTACTTACTGCTGATTACTGTATATAACACTACTGACCCCTAATATACAGACCCCTCTACTTACTGCTGATTACTGTATATAACACTACTGACCTCCTAATATACAGACCCTCTACTTACTGCTGATTACTGTATATAACACTACTGACCTCCTAATATACAGACCCTCTACTTACTGCTGATTACTGTATATAACACTACTGACCCCCTAATATACAGACCTCTCTACTTACTGCTGATTACTGTATATAACACTACTGACCTCCTAATATACAGACCCTCTACTTACTGCTGATTACTGTATATAACACTACTGACCCCTAATATACAGACCCTCTACTTACTGCTGATTACTGTATATAACACTACTGACCTCCTAATATACAGACCCCTCTACTTACTGCTGATTACTGTATATAACACTACTGACCTCCTAATATACAGACCCCTCTACTTACTGCTGATTACTGTATATAACACTACTGACCTCCTAATATACAGACCCTCTACTTACTGCTGATTACTGTATATAACACTACTGACCTCCTAATATACAGACCCCTCTACTTACTGCTGATTACTGTATATAACACTACTGACCTCCTAATATACAGACCCTCTACTTACTGCTGATTACTGTATATAACACTACTGACCTCCTAATATACAGACCCTCTACTTACTGCTGATTACTGTATATAACACTACTGACCCCCTAATATACAGACCCTCTACTTACTGCTGATTACTGTATATAACACTACTGACCCCTAATATACAGACCCTCTACTTACTGCTGATTACTGTATATAACACTACTGACCTCCTAATATACAGACCCTCTACTTACTGCTGATTACTGTATATAACACTACTGACCTCCTAATATACAGACCCTCTACTTACTGCTGATTACTGTATATAACACTACTGACCTCCTAATATACAGACCCTCTACTTACTGCTGATTACTGTATATAACACTACTGACCTCCTAATATACAGACCCCTCTACTTACTGCTGATTACTGTATATAACACTACTGACCTCCTAATATACAGACCCTCTACTTACTGCTGATTACTGTATATAACACTACTGACCTCCTAATATACAGACCCCTCTACTTACTGCTGATTACTGTATATAACACTACTGACCTCCTAATATACAGACCCTCTACTTACTGCTGATTACTGTATATAACACTACTGACCTCCTAATATACAGACCCTCTACTTACTGCTGATTACTGTATATAACACTACTGACCTCCTAATATACAGACCCTCTACTTACTGCTGATTACTGTATATAACACTACTGACCTCCTAATATACAGACCCTCTACTTACTGCTGATTACTGTATATAACACTACTGACCTCCTAATATACAGACCCTCTACTTACTGCTGATTACTGTATATAACACTACTGACCTCCTAATATACAGACCCTCTACTTACTGCTGATTACTGTATATAACACTACTGACCTCCTAATATACAGACCCTCTACTTACTGCTGATTACTGTATATAACACTACTGACCTCCTAATATACAGACCCTCTACTTACTGCTGATTACTGTATATAACACTACTGACCCCCTAATATACAGACCCCTCTACTTACTGCTGATTACTGTATATAACACTACTGACCCCCTAATATACAGACCCCTCTACTTACTGCTGATTACTGTATATAACACTACTGACCTCCTAATATACAGACCCTCTACTTACTGCTGATTACTGTATATAACACTACTGACCTCCTTATATACAGACCCCTCTACTTACTGCTGATTACTGTATATAACACTACTGACCTCTAATATACAGACCCCTCTACTTACCGCTGATTACTGTATATAACACTACTGACCTCCTAATATACAGACCCCTCTACTTACTGCTGATTACTGTATATAACTCTACTGACCTCCTTATATACAGACCCCTCTACTTACTGCTGATTACTGTATATAACACTACTGACCTCCTAATATACAGACCCCTCTACTTACTGCTGATTACTGTATATAACACTACTGACCTCCTAATATACAGACCCCTCTACTTACTGCTGATTACTGTATATAACACTACTGACCTAATATACAGACCCCTCTACTTACTGCTGATTACTGTATATAACACTACTGACCTCCTAATATACAGACCTCTCTACTTACTGCTGATTACTGTATATAACACTACTGACCCCCTAATATACAGACCTCTCTACTTACTGCTGATTACTGTATATAACACTACTGACCTCCTAATATACAGACCCTCTCTACTTACTGCTGATTACTGTATATAACACTACTGACCTCCTAATATACAGACCTCTCTACTTACTGCTGATTACTGTATATAACACTACTGACCTCCTAATATACAGACCTCTCTACTTACTGCTGATTACTGTATATAACACTACTGACCTCCTAATATACAGACCCTCTACTTACTGCTGATTACTGTATATAACACTACTGACCTCCTAATATACAGACCCTCTACTTACTGCTGATTACTGTATATAACACTACTGACCTCCTAATATACAGACCCTCTACTTACTGCTGATTACTGTATATAACACTACTGACCTCCTAATATACAGACCCTCTACTTACTGCTGATTACTGTATATAACACTACTGACCTCCTAATATACAGACCCTCTACTTACTGCTGATTACTGTATATAACACTACTGACCTCCTAATATACAGACCCCTCTACTTACTGCTGATTACTGTATATAACACTACTGACCTCCTAATATACAGACCCTCTACTTACTGCTGATTACTGTATATAACACTACTGACCTCCTAATATACAGACCCTCTACTTACTGCTGATTACTGTATATAACACTACTGACCCCCTAATATACAGACCTCTCTACTTACTGCTGATTACTGTATATAACACTACTGACCTCCTAATATACAGACCCTCTACTTACTGCTGATTACTGTATATAACACTACTGACCTCCTAATATACAGACCCTCTACTTACTGCTGATTACTGTATATAACACTACTGACCTCCTAATATACAGACCCTCTACTTACTGCTGATTACTGTATATAACACTACTGACCTCCTAATATACAGACCCTCTACTTACTGCTGATTACTGTATATAACACTACTGACCTCCTAATATACAGACCCTCTACTTACTGCTGATTACTGTATATAACACTACTGACCTCCTAATATACAGACCCCTCTACTTACTGCTGATTACTGTATATAACACTACTGACCTCCTAATATACAGACCTCTCTACTTACTGCTGATTACTGTATATAACACTACTGACCTCCTAATATACAGACCCTCTACTTACTGCTGATTACTGTATATAACACTACTGACCTCCTAATATACAGACCTCTCTACTTACTGCTGATTACTGTATATAACACTACTGACCTCCTAATATACAGACCCTCTACTTACTGCTGATTACTGTATATAACACTACTGACCTCCTAATATACAGACCCTCTACTTACTGCTGATTACTGTATATAACACTACTGACCTCCTAATATACAGACCCTCTACTTACTGCTGATTACTGTATATAACACTACTGACCTCCTAATATACAGACCCTCTCTACTTACTGCTGATTACTGTATATAACACTACTGACCTCCTAATATACAGACCCCTCTACTTACTGCTGATTACTGTATATAACACTACTGACCCCCTAATATACAGACCTCTCTACTTACTGCTGATTACTGTATATAACACTACTGACCTCCTAATATACAGACCCCTCTACTTACTGCTGATTACTGTATATAACACTACTGACCCCCTAATATACAGACCCCTCTACTTACTGCTGATTACTGTATATAACACTACTGACCCCCTAATATACAGACCCTCTCTACTTACTGCTGATTACTGTATATAACACTACTGACCTCCTAATATACAGACCCCTCTACTTACTGCTGATTACTGTATATAACACTACTGACCTCCTAATATACAGACCCTCTACTTACTGCTGATTACTGTATATAACACTACTGACCTCCTAATATACAGACCCTCTACTTACTGCTGATTACTGTATATAACACTACTGACCTCCTAATATACAGACCCTCTACTTACTGCTGATTACTGTATATAACACTACTGACCTCCTAATATACAGACCCTCTACTTACTGCTGATTACTGTATATAACACTACTGACCTCCTAATATACAGACCCTCTACTTACTGCTGATTACTGTATATAACACTACTGACCTCCTAATATACAGACCTCTCTACTTACTGCTGATTACTGTATATAACACTACTGACCTCCTAATATACAGACCCTCTACTTACTGCTGATTACTGTATATAACACTACTGACCTCCTAATATACAGACCCTCTACTTACTGCTGATTACTGTATATAACACTACTGACCTCCTAATATACAGACCCTCTACTTACTGCTGATTACTGTATATAACACTACTGACCCCTAATATACAGACCCTCTACTTACTGCTGATTACTGTATATAACACTACTGACCTCCTAATATACAGACCCCTCTACTTACTGCTGATTACTGTATATAACACTACTGACCTCCTAATATACAGACCCTCTACTTACTGCTGATTACTGTATATAACACTACTGACCTCCTAATATACAGACCCTCTACTTACTGCTGATTACTGTATATAACACTACTGACCTCCTAATATACAGACCCTCTACTTACTGCTGATTACTGTATATAACACTACTGACCCCTAATATACAGACCCTCTACTTACTGCTGATTACTGTATATAACACTACTGACCTCCTAATATACAGACCCTCTACTTACTGCTGATTACTGTATATAACACTACTGACCTCCTAATATACAGACCCTCTACTTACTGCTGATTACTGTATATAACACTACTGACCTCCTAATATACAGACCCTCTACTTACTGCTGATTACTGTATATAACACTACTGACCTCCTAATATACAGACCCCTCTACTTACTGCTGATTACTGTATATAACACTACTGACCTCCTAATATACAGACCTCTCTACTTACTGCTGATTACTGTATATAACACTACTGACCTCCTAATATACAGACCCTCTACTTACTGCTGATTACTGTATATAACACTACTGACCCCCTAATATACAGACCCTCTACTTACTGCTGATTACTGTATATAACACTACTGACCTCCTAATATACAGACCTCTCTACTTACTGCTGATTACTGTATATAACACTACTGACCTCCTAATATACAGACCTCTCTACTTACTGCTGATTACTGTATATAACACTACTGACCTCCTAATATACAGACCCTCTACTTACTGCTGATTACTGTATATAACACTACTGACCTCCTAATATACAGACCCTCTACTTACTGCTGATTACTGTATATAACACTACTGACCTCCTAATATACAGACCCTCTACTTACTGCTGATTACTGTATATAACACTACTGACCTCCTAATATACAGACCCTCTACTTACTGCTGATTACTGTATATAACACTACTGACCTCCTAATATACAGACCTCTCTACTTACTGCTGATTACTGTATATAACACTACTGACCTCCTAATATACAGACCCTCTACTTACTGCTGATTACTGTATATAACACTACTGACCTCCTAATATACAGACCCTCTACTTACTGCTGATTACTGTATATAACACTACTGACCTCCTAATATACAGACCCCTCTACTTACTGCTGATTACTGTATATAACACTACTGACCTCCTAATATACAGACCTCTCTACTTACTGCTGATTACTGTATATAACACTACTGACCTCCTAATATACAGACCCTCTACTTACTGCTGATTACTGTATATAACACTACTGACCTCCTAATATACAGACCCTCTACTTACTGCTGATTACTGTATATAACACTACTGACCTCCTAATATACAGACCCTCTACTTACTGCTGATTACTGTATATAACACTACTGACCTCCTAATATACAGACCCTCTACTTACTGCTGATTACTGTATATAACACTACTGACCTCCTAATATACAGACCCCTCTACTTACTGCTGATTACTGTATATAACACTACTGACCTCCTAATATACAGACCCTCTACTTACTGCTGATTACTGTATATAACACTACTGACCTCCTAATATACAGACCCTCTACTTACTGCTGATTACTGTATATAACACTACTGACCTCCTAATATACAGACCCTCTACTTACTGCTGATTACTGTATATAACACTACTGACCTCCTAATATACAGACCCTCTACTTACTGCTGATTACTGTATATAACACTACTGACCTCCTAATATACAGACCCTCTACTTACTGCTGATTACTGTATATAACACTACTGACCTCCTAATATACAGACCCCTCTACTTACTGCTGATTACTGTATATAACACTACTGACCTCCTAATATACAGACCTCTCTACTTACTGCTGATTACTGTATATAACACTACTGACCTCCTAATATACAGACCCTCTACTTACTGCTGATTACTGTATATAACACTACTGACCTCCTAATATACAGACCCTCTACTTACTGCTGATTACTGTATATAACACTACTGACCTCCTAATATACAGACCCTCTACTTACTGCTGATTACTGTATATAACACTACTGACCTCCTAATATACAGACCTCTCTACTTACTGCTGATTACTGTATATAACACTACTGACCTCCTAATATACAGACCTCTCTACTTACTGCTGATTACTGTATATAACACTACTGACCTCCTAATATACAGACCCTCTACTTACTGCTGATTACTGTATATAACACTACTGACCTCCTAATATACAGACCCTCTACTTACTGCTGATTACTGTATATAACACTACTGACCTCCTAATATACAGACCCCTCTACTTACTGCTGATTACTGTATATAACACTACTGACCTCCTAATATACAGACCCTCTACTTACTGCTGATTACTGTATATAACACTACTGACCTCCTAATATACAGACCCTCTACTTACTGCTGATTACTGTATATAACACTACTGACCTCCTAATATACAGACCCTCTACTTACTGCTGATTACTGTATATAACACTACTGACCTCCTAATATACAGACCCTCTACTTACTGCTGATTACTGTATATAACACTACTGACCTCCTAATATACAGACCCTCTACTTACTGCTGATTACTGTATATAACACTACTGACCTCCTAATATACAGACCCTCTACTTACTGCTGATTACTGTATATAACACTACTGACCTCCTAATATACAGACCCCTCTACTTACTGCTGATTACTGTATATAACACTACTGACCTCCTAATATACAGACCTCTCTACTTACTGCTGATTACTGTATATAACACTACTGACCTCCTAATATACAGACCCCTCTACTTACTGCTGATTACTGTATATAACACTACTGACCTCCTAATATACAGACCCTCTACTTACTGCTGATTACTGTATATAACACTACTGACCCCTAATATACAGACCCTCTACTTACTGCTGATTACTGTATATAACACTACTGACCTCCTAATATACAGACCCTCTACTTACTGCTGATTACTGTATATAACACTACTGACCTCCTAATATACAGACCTCTCTACTTACTGCTGATTACTGTATATAACACTACTGACCTCCTAATATACAGACCTCTCTACTTACTGCTGATTACTGTATATAACACTACTGACCTCCTAATATACAGACCCTCTACTTACTGCTGATTACTGTATATAACACTACTGACCTCCTAATATACAGACCCTCTACTTACTGCTGATTACTGTATATAACACTACTGACCTCCTAATATACAGACCCCTCTACTTACTGCTGATTACTGTATATAACACTACTGACCTCCTAATATACAGACCCTCTACTTACTGCTGATTACTGTATATAACACTACTGACCTCCTAATATACAGACCCTCTACTTACTGCTGATTACTGTATATAACACTACTGACCTCCTAATATACAGACCTCTCTACTTACTGCTGATTACTGTATATAACACTACTGACCTCCTAATATACAGACCCTCTACTTACTGCTGATTACTGTATATAACACTACTGACCTCCTAATATACAGACCCTCTACTTACTGCTGATTACTGTATATAACACTACTGACCTCCTAATATACAGACCCTCTACTTACTGCTGATTACTGTATATAACACTACTGACCTCCTAATATACAGACCCCTCTACTTACTGCTGATTACTGTATATAACACTACTGACCTCCTAATATACAGACCCCTCTACTTACTGCTGATTACTGTATATAACACTACTGACCTCCTAATATACAGACCCTCTACTTACTGCTGATTACTGTATATAACACTACTGACCTCCTAATATACAGACCCTCTACTTACTGCTGATTACTGTATATAACACTACTGACCTCCTAATATACAGACCTCTCTACTTACTGCTGATTACTGTATATAACACTACTGACCCCCTAATATACAGACCCCTCTACTTACTGCTGATTACTGTATATAACACTACTGACCCCCTAATATACAGACCCCTCTACTTACTGCTGATTACTGTATATAACACTACTGACCTCCTAATATACAGACCCCTCTACTTACTGCTGATTACTGTATATAACACTACTGACCTCCTAATATACAGACCTCTCTACTTACTGCTGATTACTGTATATAACACTACTGACCTCCTAATATACAGACCCTCTACTTACTGCTGATTACTGTATATAACACTACTGACCTCCTAATATACAGACCCTCTACTTACTGCTGATTACTGTATATAACACTACTGACCTCCTAATATACAGACCCTCTACTTACTGCTGATTACTGTATATAACACTACTGACCCCCTAATATACAGACCCCTCTACTTACTGCTGATTACTGTATATAACACTACTGACCCCTAATATACAGACCCCTCTACTTACTGCTGATTTAGGGGTTGTCCTGCCCATAGTATTGATGACCTGTCCTCAGGATACAGGATCTCACATAAGTTTGTGAACCCCTGACTTCTCTGTAAGTCTTTTCTCATTGCTTTTCCTGTGATGTCACTGTCACCCTCTGATACGATGTACAGTAGTCAGTGCACGGCTTGTATGACAGTGTAAATTGGGCGTGCCCTCAGCATTCCTCCTCACAGCGCCATTACTGTCTTCTCCCCCTCAGTTCTGACTCTTTATCGGCCGTTCTCTTTCTCCAGCTCCTTGGTCATCTGATGGTCACGGCCAGTCACCTGGCACAGAAGGAAGGTCTAGCTGATGGATACAGGATCGGTGAGTATATACACTATACATTGGGGGGGGGCTTGTACTGATGTCTCCGTCCTCACTGCTATTCTCTCCTCTCCTCACAGTTATCAATGATGGCCAGCAGGGGGCGCAGTCTGTCTATCACCTCCATTTACATGTTATCGGTGGCCGCCAGATGGGCTGGCCTCCGGGGTAATAACCTCCTGTAACTGAATGTCACCAACGTCTGCAATAAAATCAATCATGTAGAATTCTGCAGTCCTATGTAACACCACAGATAACACAGTGATAACTCTCTGAGTACAGATAATGTAGTAGATGTCTCCTGCAGTCCTATGTAACACCACAGATAACACAGTGATATCTCTCTGGGTACAGATAATGTAGTAGATGTCACCTGCAGTCCTATGTAACACCACAGATAACACAGTGATATCTCTCTGAGTACAGATAATGTAGTAGATGTCACCTGCAGTCCTATGTAACACCACAGATAACACAGTGATAACTCTCTGAGTACAGATAATGTAGTAGATGTCACCTGCAGTCCTATGTAACACCACAGATAACACAGTGATAACCTCTGAGTACAGATAATGTAGGAGATGTCACCTGCAGTCCTATGTAACACCACAGATAACACAGTGATAAGTCTCTGAGTACAGATAATGTAGTAGATGTCACCTGCAGTCCTATGTAACACCACAGATAACACAGTGATAACTCTCTGAGTACAGATAATGTAGTAGATGTCACCTGCAGTCCTATGTAACACCACAGATAACACAGTGATCACTCTCTGAGTACAGATAATGTAGTAGATGTCACCTGCAGTCCTATGTAACACCACAGATAACACAGTGATAACTCTCTGAGTACAGATAATGTAGTAGATGTCACCTGCAGTCCTATGTAACACCACAGATAACACAGTGATAACTCTCTGAGTACAGATAATGTAGTAGATGTCACCTGCAGTCCTATGTAACACCACAGATAACACAGTGATAACTCTCTGAGTACAGATAATGTAGTAGATGTCACCTGCAGTCCTATGTAACACCACAGATAACACAGTGATAACTCTCTGAGTACAGATAATGTAGTAGATGTCACCTGCAGTCCTATGTAACACCACAGATAACACAGTGATAGCTCTCTGAGTACAGATAATGTAGTAGATGTCACCTGCAGTCCTATGTAACACCACAGATAACACAGTGATAACTCTCTGAGTACAGATAATGTAGTAGATGTCACCTGCAGTCCTATGTAACACCACAGATAACACAGTGATAACTCTCTGAGTACAGATAATGTAGTAGATGTCACCTGCAGTCCTATGTAACACCACAGATAACACAGTGATAACTCTCTGAGTACAGATAATGTAGTAGATGTCACCTGCAGTCCTATGTAACACCACAGATAACACAGTGATAACTCTCTGAGTACAGATAATGTAGTAGATGTCACCTGCAGTCCTATGTAACACCACAGATAACACAGTGATAACTCTCTGAGTACAGATAATGTAGTAGATGTCACCTGCAGTCCTATGTAACACCACAGATAACACAGTGATAACTCTCTGAGTACAGATAATGTAGTAGATGTCACCTGCAGTCCTATGTAACACCACAGATAACACAGTGATAACTCTCTGAGTACAGATAATGTAGTAGATGTCACCTGCAGTCCTATGTAACACCACAGATAACACAGTGATAACTCTGAGTACAGATAATGTAGTAGATGTCACCTGCAGTCCTATGTAACACCACAGATAACACAGTGATAACTCTCTGAGTACAGATAATGTAGTAGATGTCACCTGCAGTCCTATGTAACACCACAGATAACACAGTGATAACTCTCTGAGTACAGATAATGTAGTAGATGTCACCTGCAGTCCTATGTAACACCACAGATAACACAGTGATAACTCTCTGAGTACAGATAATGTAGTAGATGTCTCCTGCAGTCCTATGTAACACCACAGATAACACAGTGATAACTCTGAGTACAGATAATGTAGTGGATGTCACCTGCAGTCCTATGTAACACCACAGATAACACAGTGATAACTCTGAGTACAGATAATGTAGTAGAGGTCACCTGCAGTCCTATGTAACACCACAGATAACAAAGTGATAACTCTCTGAGGACAGATAATTTAGTAGATGTCACCTGCAGTCCTATGTAACACCACAGATAACACAGTGATATCTCACTAGGTACAGATAATGTAGTAGATGTCACCTGCAGTCCTATGTAACACCACAGATAACACAGTGATAACTCCCTGAGTACAGATAATGTAGTAGATGTCACCTGCAGTCCTATGTAACACCACAGATAACACAGTGATAACTCTCTGAGTACAGATAATGTAGTAGATGTCACCTGCAGTCCTATGTAACACCACAGATAACACAGTGATAACTCTGAGTACAGATAATGTAGTAGATGTCACCTGCAGTCCTATGTAACACCACAGATAACACAGTGATAACTCTCTGAGTACAGATAATGTAGTAGATGTCACCTGCAGTCCTATGTAACACCACAGATAACACAGTGATAACTCTCTGAGTACAGATAATGTAGTAGATGTCACCTGCAGTCCTATGTAACACCACAGATAACACAGTGATAACTCTCTGAGTACAGATAATGTAGTAGATGTCACCTGCAGTCCTATGTAACACCACAGATAACACAGTGATAACTCTCTGAGTACAGATAATGTAGTAGATGTCACCTGCAGTCCTATGTAACACCACAGATAACACAGTGATAACTCTCTGAGTACAGATAATGTAGTAGATGTCACCTGCAGTCCTATGTAACACCACAGATAACACAGTGATAACTCTCTGAGTACAGATAATGTAGTAGATGTCACCTGCAGTCCTATGTAACACCACAGATAACACAGTGATAACTCTCTGAGTACAGATAATGTAGTAGATGTCACCTGCAGTCCTATGTAACACCACAGATAACACAGTGATAACTCTCTGAGTACAGATAATGTAGTAGATGTCACCTGCAGTCCTATGTAACACCACAGATAACACAGTGATAACTCTCTGAGTACAGATAATGTAGTAGATGTCACCTGCAGTCCTATGTAACACCACAGATAACACAGTGATAACTCTCTGAGTACAGATAATGTAGTAGATGTCACCTGCAGTCCTATGTAACACCACAGATAACACAGTGATAACTCTCTGAGTACAGATAATGTAGTAGATGTCACCTGCAGTCCTATGTAACACCACAGATAACACAGTGATAACTCTCTGAGTACAGATAATGTAGTAGATGTCACCTGCAGTCCTATGTAACACCACAGATAACACAGTGATAACTCTCTGAGTACAGATAATGTAGTAGATGTCACCTGCAGTCCTATGTAACACCACAGATAACACAGTGATATCTCTCTGAGTACAGATAATGTAGTAGATGTCACCTGCAGTCCTATGTAACACCACAGATAACACAGTGATATCTCTCTGAGTACAGATAATGTAGTAGATGTCACCTGCAGTCCTATGTAACACCACAGATAACACAGTGATAACTCTCTGAGTACAGATAATGTAGTAGATGTCACCTGCAGTCCTATGTTACACCACAGATAACACAGTGATAGCTCTCTGAGTACAGATAATGTAGTAGATGTCACCTGCAGTCCTATGTAACACCACAGATAACACAGTGATAACTCTCTGAGTACAGATAATGTAGGAGATGTCACCTGCAGTCCTATGTAACACCACAGATAACACAGTGATAACTCTGAGTACAGATAATGTAGTAGATGCCACCTGCAGTCCTATGTAACACCACAGATAACACAGTGATAACTATCTGAGTACAGATAATGTAGTAGATGTCACCTGCAGTCCTATGTAACACCACAGATAACATAGTGATAACTCTCTGAGGACATATAATGTAGTAGATGTCACCTGCAGTCCTATGTAACACCACAGATAACACAGTGATATCTCTCTGAGTACAGATAATGTAGTAGATGTCACCTGCAGTCCTATGTAACACCACAGATAACACAGTGATAACTATCTGAGTACAGATAATGTAGTAGATGTCACCTGCAGTCCTATGTAACACCACAGATAACACAGTGATATCTCCCTGAGTACAGATAATGTAGTAGATGTCACCTGCAGTCCTATGTAACACCACAGATAACATAGTGATAACTCTGAGTACATATAATGTAGTAGATGTCACCTGCAGTCCTATGTAACACCACAGATAACACAGTGATAACTCCCTGAGTACAGATAATGTAGTAGATGTCACCTGCAGTCCTATGTAACACCACAGATAACACAGCGATAACTCTCTGGGTACAGATAATGTAGTAGATGTCACCTGCAGTCCTATGTAACACCACAGATAACACAGTGATAACTCTGAGTACAGATAATGTAGTAGATGTCACCTGCAGTCCTATGTAACACCACAGATAACACAGTGATAACTCTCTGAGTACAGATAATGCAGTAGATGTCACCTGCAGTCCTATGTAACAGCACAGATAACACAGTGATAACTCTCTGAGTACAGATAATGTAGTAGATGTCACCTGCAGTCCTATGTAACACCTCAGATAACACAGTGATAACTCTCTGAGTACAGATAATGTAGTAGATGTCACCTGCAGTCCTATGTAACACCACAGATAACACAGTGATAACTCTCTGAGTACAGATAATGTAGTAGATGTCACCTGCAGTCCTATGTAACACCACAGATAACACAGTGATAACTCTCTGAGTACAGATAATGTAGTAGATGTCACCTGCAGTCCTATGTTACACCACAGATAACACAGTGATAGCTCTCTGAGTACAGATAATGTAGTAGATGTCACCTGCAGTCCTATGTAACACCACAGATAACACAGTGATATCTCCCTGAGTACAGATAATGTAGTAGATGTCACCTGCAGTCCTATGTAACACCACAGATAACATAGTGATAACTCTGAGTACATATAATGTAGTAGATGTCACCTGCAGTCCTATGTAACACCACAGATAACACAGTGATATCTCTCTGAGTACAGATAATGTAGTAGATGTCACCTGCAGTCCTATGTAACACCACAGATAACAGTGATAACTCTCTGAGTACAGATAATGTAGTAGATGTCACCTGCAGTCCTATGTAACACCACAGATAACACAGTGATAACTCTGAGTACAGATAATGTAGTAGATGTCGCCTGCAGTCCTATGTAACACCACAGATAACACAGTGATAACTCTGAGTACAGATAATGTAGTAGATGTCACCTGCAGTCCTATGTAACAGCACAGATAACACAGTGATAACTCTCTGAGTACAGATAATGTAGTAGATGTTACCTGCAGTCCTATGTAACACCACAGATAACACAGTGATAACTCTCTGAGTACAGATAATGTAGTAGATGTCACCTGCAGTCCTATGTAACACCACAGATAACACAGTGATAACTCTGAGTACAGATAATGTAGTAGATGTCACCTGCAGTCCTATGTAACACTACAGATAACACAGTGAGAACTCTCTGAGTACAGATAATGTAGTAGACGTCACCTGCAGTCCTATGTAACACCACAGATAACACAGTGATAACTCTCTGAGTACATATAATGTAGTAGATGTCACCTGCAGTCCTATGTAACACCACAGATAACACAGTGATATTTCTCTGAGTACAGATAATGTAGTAGATGTCACCTGCAGTCCTATGTAACACCACAGATAACACAGTGATAACCCTCTGAGTACAGATAATGTAGTAGATGTCACCTGCAGTCCTATGTAACACCTCAGATAACACAGTGATAACTCTCTGAGTACAGATAATGTAGTAGATGTCACCTGCAGTCCTATGTAACACCACAGATAACACAGTGATAACTCTCTGAGTACAGATAATGTAGTAGATGTCACCTGCAGTCCTATGTAACACCACAGATAACACAGTGATAACTCTCTGAGTACAGATAATGTAGTAGATGTCACCTGCAGTCCTATGTAACACCTCAGATAACACAGTGATAACTCTCTGAGTACAGATAATGTAGTAGATGTCACCTGCAGTCCTATGTAACACCACAGATAACACAGTGATAACTCTCTGAGTACAGATAATGTAGTAGATGTCACCTGCAGTCCTATGTAACACCACAGATAACACAGTGATAACTCTCTGAGTACAGATAATGTAGGAGATGTCACCTGCAGTCCTATGTAACAGCACAGATAACACAGTGATAACTCTCTGAGTACAGATAATGTAGGAGATGTCACCTGCAGTCCTATGTAAGGCTGAGTGGAGGTAATATACTTGCGATAAGCGGATCTGGCCCCCTCATCGCCGATACTGTAATATGGTAGCCTCACACACTTTTTTGCGCTGTGGTCAGCCAGTCAGTGGACCCCATAGAGCGAGCCCACCTACCAAGCTTCAGCTCTGGAAACCTCTTAGGGGATGCCAACCCCAACGAAAGTAAGGCCCAGTTAGCGCCACCCTGGAGGAGCGGTGTCTTCTGTCAGTAGATGTTGCCAGGAGGTCTCAACAATTGGCAGTGCTGCTCCAGGGTGGAAACAGACGAGCCTCGGCAGCATTACCAGTGCGACAGATCGCAAGCACCGTGTCAGACTAGGGAGATACCTGGACGGTGCTGGGGATCACACCCCCTTCCTTCTCCAGAGAGGACCAAAGAGACAGGAGAAGACACTGCCCCGCTACTTTTCACAGTCCTATGTAGGACCTGCGACCATCATAGTCCGTAAATCTCTCGTAAACACCTCCCAGCGAATGCGCATCCCCTAAGATTCCACCGATCCTGCACAAAGAAGGGGTCCCAAACTTACCTAGATGCCGAGGCTGACCTGAAGCAGCGCCAAGCCCACTGGAATTGAACGGAGATGAAGGGGCTCCGTCCTGACGAGGAAATGAACACACCGACGGGTGCCAAACAATAGCCAGGCAGGATCGGAACACAGAAATCAGAACTCCGGGGTATAAGAATCCATCGCGCACGACCATATACAACTGTAATGATGAAGGTACAAGGTGCTGACGCCACGGATGAGCCACCAAAACCGTGGTCAGAAATAATAGCACCAGGAGTAAAGCAGGACAAGCATCCAAACTGGTAAACAACGCCGCACACAAGAAGTACACAACCACAACACGCGTTTCACTGTCTGCTTCCTCAGGGGACAGGTAGACGGCACCTACCGGATATAAGAACCTCCTCGGGGGGCAGATAGAGGGCACCTACCGGATATAAGAACCTCCTCGGGGGACAGATAGAGGGCACCTACCGGATATAAGAACCTCCTCGGGGTAGATAGAGGGCACCTACCGGATATAAGAACCTCCTCGGGGGGGTAGATAGAGGGCACCTACCGGATATAAGAACCTCCTCGGGGGTAGATAGAGGGCACCTACCGGATATAAATACCTCCTCGGGGGCAGATAGAGGGCACCTACCGGATATAAATACCTCCTCGGGGACAGATAGAGGGCACCTACCGGATATAAATACCTCCTCGGGGTAGATAGAGGGCACCTACCGGATATAAGAACCTCCTCGGGGGTAGATAGAGGGCACCTACCGGATATAAGATACCTCCTCGGGGGTAGATAGAGGGCACCTACCGGATATAAATACCTCCTCGGGGGCAGATAGAGGGCACCTACCGGATATAAATACCTCCTCGGGGGACAGATAGAGGGCACCTACCGGATATAAGAACCTCCTCGGGGGGTAGATAGAGGGCACCTACCGGATATAAGAACCTCCTCGGGGGGCAGATAGAGGGCACCTACCGGATATAAATACCTCCTCGGGGGTAGATAGAGGGCATCTACCGGATATAAATACCTCCTCGGGGGTAGATAGAGCGCACCTACCGGATATAAATACCTCCTCGGGGGGCAGATAGAGGGCACCTACCGGATATAAATACCTCCTCAGGGGGTAGATAGAGGGCACCTACCGGATATAAATACCTCCTCGGGGGGTAGATAGAGGGCACCTATCGGATATAAATACCTCCTCAGGGGATAGATAGAGGGCAACTACCGGATATAAGAACCTCCTCGGGGGGCAGATAGAGGGCACCTACCGGATATAAATACCTCCTCGGGGGCAGATAGAGGGCACCTACCGGATATAAATACCTCCTCAGGGGGCAGATAGAGGGCACCTACCGGATATAAATACCTCCTCGGGGGACAGATAGAGCGCACCTACCGGATATAAATACCTCCTCGGGGGTAGATAGAGGGCACCTACCGGATATAAATACCTCCTCGGGGGACAGATAGAGGGCACCTACCGGATATAAATACCTCCTCGGGGGTAGATAGAGGGCACCTACCGGATATAAATACCTCCTCGGGGGACAGATAGAGGGCACCTACCGGATATAAATACCTCCTCGGGGGTAGATAGAGCGCACCTACCGGATATAAATACCTCCTCGGGGGTAGATAGAGCGCACCTACCGGATATAAATACCTCCTCGGGGGGCAGATAGAGGGCACCTACCGGATATAAATACCTCCTCGGGGGACAGATAGAGCGCACCTACCGGATATAAATACCTCCTCGGGGGCAGATAGAGCGCACCTACCAGATATAAATACCTCCTCGGGGGTAGATAGAGGGCACCTACCGGATATAAATACCTCCTCGGGGGACAGATAGAGGGCACCTACCGGATATAAATACCTCCTCGGGGGTAGATAGAGCGCACC
Source organism: Bufotes viridis (assembly GCA_033119425.1). Taxonomy (NCBI): domain Eukaryota; kingdom Metazoa; phylum Chordata; class Amphibia; order Anura; family Bufonidae; genus Bufotes; species Bufotes viridis. The sequence goes on from CM065589.1 coordinate 20,656,305, forward strand.
TACCGGATATAAATACCTCCTCGGGGGTAGATAGAGCGCACCTACCGGATATAAATACCTCCTCGGGGGGCAGATAGAGGGCACCTACCGAATATAAATACCTCCTCGGGGGGTAGATAGAGAGCACCTACCGGATATAAATACCTCCTCGGGGGGCAGATAGAGGGCACCTACCGGATATAAGAACCTCCTTGGGGGGTAGATAGAGGGCACCTACCGGATATAAGAACCTCCTTGGGGGGGTAGATAGAGGGCACCTACCGGATATAAGAACCTCCTTGGGGGGTAGATAGAGGGCACCTACCGGATATAAGAACCTCCTGGGGGGTAGATAGAGGGCACCTACCGGATATAAGAACCTCCTTGGGGGTAGATAGAGGGCACTTACCGGATATAAGAACCTCCTCGGGGGGTAGATAGAGGGCACCTACCGGATATAAATACCTCCTCAGGGGGCAGATAGAGGGCACCTACCGGATATAAGAACCTCCTCGGGGGGTAGATAGAGGGCACCTACTGGATATAAATACCTCCTCGGGGGGTAGATAGAGGGCACCTACCGGATATAAATACCTCCTCGGGGGCAGATAGAGGGCACCTACCGGATATAAATACCTCCTCAGGGGCAGATAGAGGGCACCTATCGGATATAAATACCTCCTCAGGGGCAGATAGAGGGCACCTACCGGATATAAGAACCTCCTTGGGGGGGTAGATAGAGGGCACCTACCGGATATAAATACCTCCTCAGGGGGCAGATAGAGGGCACCTACCGGATATAAGAACCTCCTCGGGGGGTAGATAGAGGGCACCTACTGGATATAAATACCTCCTCGGGGGGTAGATAGAGGGCACCTACCGGATATAAATACCTCCTCGGGGGGTAGATAGAGGGCACCTACCGGATATAAATACCTCCTCGGGGGGCAGATAGAGGGCACCTACCGGATATAAATACCTCCTCAGGGGGTAGATGGAGGGCACCTACCGGATATAAGAACCTCCTCGGGGAGCAGATAGAGGGCACCTACCGGATATAAATACCTCCTCGGGGGGGTAGATAGAGGGCAAATACCGGATATAAATACCTCCTCGGGGGGCAGATAGAGCGTATCTACCGGATATAAGAACATCCTTGAGGGGCAGATAGAGCGCACCTACCGGATACAAGAACCTTCTCGGGGGGGGTAGATAGAGGGCACCTACCGGATATAAATACCTAAATACCTCCTCGGGGTGTAATTAGAGCGCACCTACCGGATATAAATACCTCCTCGGGGGTAGATAGAGGGCACTTACCGGATATAAATACCTCCTCGGGGAACAGATAGAGGGCACCTACCGGATATAAATACCTCTTCGGGGGGGGGGGGTAGATAGAGGGCACCTACCGGATATAAGAACCTCCTCGGGGAGCAGATGGAGCGCACCTACCGGATATAAGGACCTCCTCGGGGGGGGGGGGGGGGTAGATAAAGGGCACCTACCGGATATAAATACCTCCTCGGGGGGTAGATAAAGGGCACCTACCGGATATAAATACCTCCTCGGGGGGGTAGATAGAGGGCACCTCTCGGATATAAGAACCTCCTCGGGGGGTAGATAGAGGGCACCTACCGGATATAAGAACCTCCTTGGGGGGTAGATAGAGCGCACCTACCGGATATAAATACCTCCTCGGGGTAGATAGAGCGCACCTACCGGATATAAATACCACCTCGGGGGCAGATAGAGCGCACCTACCGGATATAAGAACCTCCTCGGGGGGGGGGGGGGGGTAGATAGAGGGCACCTACCGGATCTAAATACCTCCTCGGGGGGTAGATAGAGGGCACCTACCGGATATAAATACCTCCTTGAGGGGGAAGATAGAGGGCACCTACCGGATATAAATACCTCCTCAGGGGCAGATAGAGGGCACCTACCGGATATAAATACCTCCTTGGGGGGGGAAGATAGAGGGCACCTACCGGATATAAATACCTCCTCGGGGCAGATAGAGGGCACCTACCGGATCTAAATACCTCCTCGGGGGGTAGATAGAGGGCACCTACCGGATATAAATACCTCCTTGGGGGAAGATAGAGGGCACCTACCGGATATAAATACCTCCTCGGGGGTAGATAGAGGGCACCTACCGGATATAAATACCTCCTCGGGGGGCAGATAGAGGGCACCTACCGGATATAAATAACTCCTCAGGGGGCAGATAGAGGGCACCTACAGGATATAAATACCTCCTCGGGGGGCAGATAGAGGGCACCTACCGGATATAAATAACTCCTCAGGGGGCAGATAGAGGGCACCTACCGGATCTAAATACCTCCTCGGGGGGTAGATAGAGGGCACCTACCGGATATAAATACCTCCTTGGGGGGGGAAGATAGAGGGCACCTACCGGATATAAGAACCTCCTCGGGGGTAGATAGACGGCACCTACCGGATATAAGAACCTCCTCGGGGGGCAGATAGAGGGCACCTACCGGATATAAATAACTCCTCAGGGGGCAGATAGAGGGCACCTACAGGATATAAATACCTCCTCGGGGGGTAGATAGAGGGAACCTACCAGATATAAATACCTCCTCGGGGGGTAGATAGAGGGCACCTACCGGATATAAATACCTCCTCGGGGGCAGATAGAGGGCACCTACCGGATATAAGAACCTCCTCGGGGTAGATAAAGAGCACCTACCGGATATAAATACCTCCTCGGGGGGCAGATAGAGGGCACCTACCGGATAAAAATACCTCCTCGGGGGGGTAGATAAAGGGCACCTACCGGATATAAATACCTCCTCGGGGGCAGATAGAGGGCACCTACCGGATATAAGAACCTCCTCAGGGGGCAGATAGAGGGCACCTACCGGATATAAGAACATCCTCGGGGGGGTAGATAGAGGGCACCTACCGGATATAAGAACCTCCTCGGGGGGTAGATAGAGGGCACCTACCGGATATAAATACCTCCTCGGGGGGTAGATAGAGGGCACCTACCGGATATAAATACCTCCTCGGGGTAGATAGAGGGCACCTACCGGATATAAATACCTCCTCAGGGGGGTAGATAAAGGGCACCTACCGGATATAAATACCTCCTCGGGGGGAGATAGAGGGCACCTACCGGATATAAATACCTCCTCGGGGGGCAGATAGAGGGCACCTACCGGATATAAATACCTCCTCGGGGGTGTAGATAAAGGGCACCTACCGGATATAAGAACCTCCTCAGGGGGTAGATAGAGGGCACCTACCAGATATAAGAACGTCCTCGGGGGTAGATAGAGGGCACCTACCGGATATAAATACCTCCTCGGGGGGGTAGATAAAGGGCACCTACCGGATATAAATACCTCCTCGGGGGGTAGATAGAGGGCACCTACCGGATATAAATACCTCCTCGGGGGGCAGATAGAGGGCACCTACCGGATATAAATACCTCCTCGGGGGTGTAGATAAAGGGCACCTACCAGATATAAGAACCTCCTCAGGGGGTAGATAGAGGGCACCTACCAGATATAAATACCTCCTCGGGGGGTAGATAGAGGGCACCTACCGGATATAAATACCTCCTCGGGGGGCAGATAGAGGGCACCTACCGGATATAAGAACCTCCTTGGGGGGTAGATAGAGGGCACCTACCGGATATAAGAACCTCCTTGGGGGGTAGATAGAGGGCACCTACCGGATATAAGAACCTCCTTGGGGGGTAGATAGAGGGCACCTACCGGATATAAGAACCTCCTTGGGGGGTAGATAGAGGGCACCTACCGGATATAAGAACCTCCTTGGGGGGTAGATAGAGGGCACCTACCGGATATAAGAACCTCCTCTGGGGGTAGATAGAGGGCACCTACCGGATATAAGAACCTCCTTGGGGGGTAGATAGAGGGCACCTACCGGATATAAGAACCTCCTCGGGGGGTAGATAGAGGGCATCTACCGGATATAAATACCTCCTCGGGGGCAGATAGAGGGCACCTACCGGATATAAGAACCTCCTCGGGGGGTAGATAGAGGGCACCTACCGGATATAAATACCTCCTCGGGGGGTAGATAGAGGGCACCTACTGGATATAAATACCTCCTCGGGGGGTAGATAGAGGGCACCTACCGGATATAAATACCTCCTCGGGGGCAGATAGAGGGCACCTATCGGATATAAATACCTCCTCAGGGGCAGATAGAGGGCACCTACCTGATATAAGAACCTCCTCGGGGGGTAGATAGAGGCACCTACCGGATATAAGAACCTCCTCGGGGGTAGATAGAGGCACCTACCGGATATAAATACCTCCTCGGGGTAGATAGAGAGCACCTACCGGATATAAATACCTCCTCGGGGGGCAGATAGAGGGCACTTACCGGATATAAATACCTCCTCAGAGGTGTGGATAAAGGGCACCTACCGGATATAAATACCTCCTCGGGGGGCAGATAGAGGGCACCTACCGGATATAAATACCTCCTCGGGGGGTAGATAGAGGGCACCTACCGGATATAAATACCTCCTCGGGGGGCAGATAGAGGGCACCTACCAGATATAAGAACCTCCTCGGGGGACAGATAGAGGGCACCTACCGGATATAAATACCTCCTCAGGGGATAGATAGAGGGCACCTACCGGATATAAATACCTCCTCGGGGGGCAGATAGAGGGCACCTACCGGATATAAGAACCTCCTCGGGGGGGGTAGATAGAGGGCACCTACCGGATATAAATACCTCCTCGGGGGGCAGATAGAGGGCACCTACCGGATATAAGAACCTCCTCGGGGGTAGATAGAGGGCACCTACCGGATATAAGAACCTCCTCGGGGGTAGATAGAGGGCACCTACCGGATATAAATACCTCCTCGGGGGTAGATAGAGGGCACCTACCGGATATAAATACCTCCTCGGGGGGTAGATAGAGGGCACCTACCGGATATAAATACCTCCTCGGGGGGCAGATAGAGGGCACCTACCAGATATAAGAACCTCCTCGGGGGACAGATAGAGGGCACCTACCGGATATAAATACCTCCTCAGGGGATAGATAGAGGGCACCTACCGGATATAAATACCTCCTCGGGGGGCAGATAGAGGGCACCTACCGGATATAAATACCTCCTCGGGGGCAGATAGAGCGCATCTACCGGATATAAGAACCTCCTTGAGGGGCAGATAGAGCGCACCTACCGGATACAAGAACCTTCTCGGGGGTAGATAGAGGGCACCTACCGGATATAAATACCTCCTCGGGGGTAGATTAGAGCGCACCTACCGGATATAAATACCTCCTCGGGTGGGGCGTAGATAGAGGGCACTTACCGGATATAAATACCAAATACCTCCTCGGGGGAGTAGATAGAGGGCACCTACCGGATATAAGAACCTCCTCAGGGGGTAGATAAAGGGCACCTACCGGATATAAATACCTCCTCGGGGGAGTAGATAGAGGGCACCTCTCGGATATAAGAACCTCCTCGGGGGGTAGATAGAGGGCACCTACCGGATATAAGAACCTCCTTGGGGGGTAGATAGAGCGCACCTACCGGATATAAATACCTCCTCGGGGTAGATAGAGGGCACCTACCGGATATAAATACCTCCTCGGGGGTAGATAGAGGGCACCTACCGGATATAAATACCTCCTCGGGGGGTAGATAGAGGGCACCTACCGGATATAAGAACCTCCTCGGGGGGTAGATAGAGGGCACCTACCGGATATAAATACCTCCTCGGGGGGTAGATAGAGGGCACCTACCGGATATAAATACCTCCTCGGGGGGCAGATAGAGGGCACCTACCTGATATAAATACCTCCTCGGGGGAGTAGATAGAGGGCACCTCTCGGATATAAGAACCTCCTCGGGGGGTAGATAGAGGGCACCTACCGGATATAAATACCTCCTCGGGGGGCAGATAGAGGGCACCTACCTGATATAAATACCTCCTCGGGGGAGTAGATAGAGGGCACCTCTCGGATATAAGAACCTCCTCGGGGGGTAGATAGAGGGCACCTACCGGATATAAGAACCTCCTTGGGGGGTAGATAGAGCGCACCTACCGGATATAAATACCACCTCGGGGGCAGATAGAGCGCACCTACCGGATATAAGAACCTCCTTGGGGGGTAGATAGAGCGCACCTACCGGATATAAATACCTCCTCGGGGTAGATAGAGCGCACCTACCGGATATAAATACCTCCTCGGGGGTAGATAGAGGGCACCTACCGGATATAAATACCACCTCGGGGGCAGATAGAGCGCACCTACCGGATATAAGAACCTCCTTGGGGGGTAGATAGAGGGCACCTACCGGATATAAATACCTCCTCGGGGGTAGATAGAGGGCACCTACCGGATCTAAATACCTCCTCGGGGGGTAGATAGAGGGCACCTACCGGATATAAATACCTCCTTGAGGGGAAGATAGAGGGCACCTACCGGATATAAATACCTCCTCGGGGGCAGATAGAGGGCACCGACCGGATATAAATACCTCCTCGGGGGAAGATAGAGGGCACCTACCGGATATAAATACCTCCTCGGGGGTAGATAGAGGGCACCTACCGGATATAAATACCTCCTCGGGGGTAGATAGAGGGCACCTACCGGATATAAATACCTCCTCGGGGGTAGATAGAGGGCACCTACCGGATATAAGATACCTCCTCGGGGGCAGATAGAGGGCACCTACCGGATATAAATACCTCCTCGGGGGGCAGATAGAGGGCACCTACCGGATATAAGAACCTCCTTGGGGGGTAGATAGAGCGCACCTACCGGATATAAATACCTCCTCGGGGGCAGATAGAGGGCACCTACCGGATATAAGAACCTCCTCGGGGGTAGATAGAGCGCACCTACCGGATATAAATACCTCCTCGGGGTAGATAGAGCGCACCTACCGGATATAAATACCTCCTCGGGGGTAGATAGAGGGCACCTACCGGATATAAATACCTCCTCGGGGGCAGATAGAGCGCACCTACCGGATATAAGAACCTCCTCGGGGGTAGATAGAGCGCACCTACCGGATATAAATACCTCCTCGGGGGTAGATAGAGGGCACCTACCGGATCTAAATACCTCCTCGGGGGTAGATAGAGGGCACCTACCGGATATAAATACCTCCTTGAGGGGAAGATAGAGGGCACCTACCGGATATAAATACCTCCTCGGGGGCAGATAGAGGGCACCTACCGGATATAAATACCTCCTCGGGGGAAGATAGAGGGCACCTACCGGATATAAATACCTCCTCGGGGGTAGATAGAGGGCACCTACCGGATATAAATACCTCCTTGGGGGTAGATAGAGGGCACCTACCGGATATAAATACCTCCTCGGGGGTAGATAGAGGGCACCTACCGGATATAAGAACCTCCTCGGGGGCAGATAGAGGGCACCTACCGGATATAAATACCTCCTCGGGGGTAGATAGAGGGCACCTACCGGATATAAGAACCTCCTCGGGGGCAGATAGAGGGCACCTACCGGATATAAATACCTCCTCGGGGGTAGATAAAGGGCACCTACCGGATATAAATACCTCCTCGGGGGGCAGATAGAGGGCACCTACCGGATATAAGAACCTCCTCGGGGGGGGTAGATAGAGGGCACCTACCGGATATAAGAACCTCCTCGGGGGGGTAGATAGAGGGCACCTACCGGATATAAATACCTCCTCGGGGGGGTAGATAGAGGGCACCTACCGGATATAAGAACCTCCTCGGGGGGCAGATAGAGGGCACCTACCGGATATAAATACCTCCTCAGGGGGCAGATAGAGGGCAACTACCGGATATAAGAACCTCCTCGGGGGGAGATAGAGGGCACCTACCGGATATAAATACCTCCTCGGGGGTAGATAGAGGGCACCTACCGGATATAAGATACCTCCTCGGGGTGTAGATAGAGGGCACCTACCGGATATAAATACCTCCTCGGGGGTAGATAGAGGGCACCTACCGGATATAAATACCTCCTCGAGGGGGAAGATAGAGGGCACCTACCGGATATAAATACCTCCTCGGGGGGGTAGATAAAGGGCACCTACCGGATATAAATACCTCCTCGGGGGTAGATAGAGGGCACCTACCGGATATAAATACCTCCTCGGGGGTAGATAGAGGGCACCTACCGGATATAAATACCTCCTCGGGGGGCAGATAGAGGGCACCTACCGGATATAAATACCTCCTCGGGGGGGTAGATAAAGGGCACCTACCGGATATAAGAACCTCCTCAGGGGGTAGATAGAGGGCACCTACCGGATATAAATCCCTCCTCGGGGGGTAGATAGAGGGCACCTACCGGATATAAATACCTCCTTGGGGGGCAGATAGAGGGCACCTCTCGGATATAAGAACCTCCTCGGGGGGTAGATAGAGGGCACCTACCGGATATAAATACCTCCTCAGGGGATAGATAGAGCGCACCTACCGGATATAAATACCTCCTCGGGGGGCAGATAGAGGGCACCTACCGGATATAAGAACCTCCTCGGGGGGCAGATAAAGGGCACCTACCGGATATAAGAACCTCCTCAGGGGGGCAGATAAAGGGCACCTACCGGATATAAATACCTCCTCAGGGGGCAGATAGAGGGCAACTACCGGATATAAGAACCTCCTTGGGGGGCAGATAGAGCGCACCTACCGGATATAAATACCTCCTCGGGGGGCAGATAGAGGGCACCTCTCGGATATAAGAACCTCCTCGGGGGGTAGATAGAGGGCACCTACCGGATATAAATACCACCTCGCGGGGGTAGATAGAGGGCACCTACCGGATATAAATACCTCCTCGGGGGTAGATAGAGGGCACCTACCGGATATAAATACCTCCTTGGGGGGGTAGATAGAGTGCACCTACCGGATATAAAAACCTCCTCGGGGGTAGATAGAGGGCACCTACCGGATATAAATACCTCCTCGGGGGTAGATAGAGGGCACCTACCGGATATAAATACCTCCTCGGGGGCAGATAGAGGGCACCTACCGGATATAAGATACCTCCTCGGGGGGCAGATAGAGGGCACCTACCGGATATATGAACCACCTCGGGGGGTAGAAGGGGGCACCGACCGGATATAAGAACCTCCTCGGGGGGGTAGATAGAGGGCACCTACCGGATATAAATACCTCCTCGGGGGCAGATAGAGGGCACCTACCGGATATAAATACCTCCTCGGGGGGAAGATAGAGGGCACCTACCGGATATAAATACCTCCTCGGGGGGTAGATAGAGGGCACCTACCGGATATAAATACCTCCTCGGGGGCAGATAGAGGGCACCTACCGGATATAAATACCTCTTCGGGGGGAAGATAGAGGGCACCTATCGGATATAAATACCTCCTCGGGGGCAGATAGAGGGCACCTACCGGATATAAATACCTCCTCGGGGGGAAGATAGAGGGCACCTACCGGATATAAATCCCTCCTCGGGGGGGTAGATAGAGGGCACCTACCGGATATTAATACATCCTCGGGGGGCAGATAGAGGGCACCTATCGGATATAAATACCTCCTCGGGGGTAGATAAAGGGCACCTACCGGATATAAATACCTCCTCGGGGGGTAGATAGAGGGCACCTACCGGATCTAAATACCTCCTCGGGGGGTAGATAGAGGGCACCTACCCGATCTAAATACCTCCTCGGGGGGTAGATAGAGGGCACCTACCGGATATAAATACCTCCTCGGGGGGTAGATAGAGGGCACCTACCGGATATAAATACCTCCTCGGGGGGGAAGATAGAGGGCACCTACCGGATATAAATACCTCCTCGGGGTAGATAGAGGGCACCTACCCGATCTAAATACCTCCTCGGGGGGTAGATAGAGGGCACCTACCGGATATAAGAACCTCCTCGGGGGGTAGATAGAGGGCACCTACCGGATATAAATACCTCCTTGGGGGGTAGATAGAGGGCACCTATCGGATATAAATACCTCCTC
>CM065589.1:20666771-20806598 GCA_033119425.1 Bufotes viridis
TCCTTCCCCATTAAGGTTCAGCTGTCTGACCATTCTCTCCCAGCACAGCGCTCCCAGTTCAGCTGTCTGACCATTCTCTCCCAGCACCGTGCTCAGTCACCATTAAGGTTCAGCTGTCTGACCATTCTCTCCCAGCACAGCGCTCCTTCCCCATTAAGGTTCAGCTGTCTGACCATTCTCTCCCAGCACAGTGCTCAGTCACCATTAAGGTTCAGCTGTCTGACCATTCTTTCCCAGCACGGCGCTCATTCCCCATTAAGGTTCAGCTGTCTGACCTTTCTCTCCCAGCACAGCGCTCCTTCCCCATTAAGGTTCAGCTGTCTGACCATTCTCTCTTGGCACAGCGCTCCCAGTTCAGCTGTCTGACCATTCTCTCCCAGCACAGTGCTCAGTCACCATTAAGGTTCAGCTGTCTGACCATTCTCTCCCAGCACAGCGCTCCTTCCCCATTAAGGTTCAGCTGTCTGACCATTCTCTCCCAGCACAGTGCTCCGTCACCATTAAGGTTCAGCTGTCTGACCATTCTCTCCCACCACAGTGCTCTTTCACCATTAAGGTTCAGCTGTCTGACCATTCTCTCCCAGCACAGCGCTCCTTCCCCATTAAGGTTCAGCTGTCTGACCATTCTCTCCCAGCACAGCGCTCCTTCCCCATTAAGGTTCAGCTGTCTGACCATTCTCTCCCAGCACAGCGCTCCTTCCCCATTAAGGTTCAGCTGTCTGTCCATTCTCTCTCGGCACAGTGCTCAGTCACCATTAAGGTTCAGCTGTCTGACCATTCTCTCCCACCACAGTGCTCATTCACCATTAAGGTTCAGCTGTCTGACCATTCTCTCCCAGCACAGTGCTCATTCACCATTAAGGTTCAGCTGTCTGACCATTCTCTCCCAGCACAGCGCTCCTTCCCCATTAAGGTTCAGCTGTCTGACCATTCTCTCCCAGCACAGCGCTCCTTCCCCATTAAAGTTCAGCTGTCTGACCATTCTCTCCCAGCACAGTGCTCAGTCACCATTAAGGTTCAGCTGTCTGACCATTCTCTCCCAGCACAGTGCTCAGTCACCATTAAGGTTCAGCTGTCTGACCATTCTCTCTTGGCACAGTGCTCATTCACCATTAAGGTTCAGCTGTCTGACCATTCTCTCCCACCACAGTGCTCATTCACCATTAAGGTTCAGCTGTCTGACCATTCTCTCCCAGCACAGTGCTCAGTCACCATTAAGGTTCAGCTGTCTGACCATTCTCTCCCAGCACAGTGCTCAGTCACCATTAAGGTTCAGCTGTCTGACCATTCTCTCCCAGCACAGTGCTCAGTCACCATTAAGGTTCAGCTGTCTGACCATTCTCTCTCGGCACAGCGCTCATTCCCCATTAAGGTTCAGCTGTCTGACCATTCTCTCCCAGCACAGTGCTCAGTCACCATTAAGGTTCAGCTGTCTGACCATTCTCTTTTGACACAGCGCTCCTTCACCATTAAGGTTTAGCTGTCTGACCATTCTCTCCCAGCACAGTGCTCATTCACCATTAAGGTTCAGCTGTCTGACCATTCTCTCCCAGCACAGCGCTCCTTCCCCATTAAGGTTCAGCTGTCTGACCATTCTCTCTTGCCACAGTGCTCATTCACCATTAAGGTTCAGCTGTCTGACCATTCTCTCCCAGCACAGCGCTCCTTCCCCATTAAGGTTCAGCTGTCTGACCATTCTCTCCCAGCACAGTGCTCATTCACCATTAAGGTTCAGCTGTCTGACCATTCTCTCCCACCACAGTGCTCATTCACCATTAAGGTTCAGCTGTCTGACCATTCTCTCCCAGCACAGCGCTTCTTCCCCATTAAGGTTCAGCTGTCTGACCATTCTCTTCCAGCACAGCGCCCCCTCCCCATTAAGGTTCAGCTGTCTGACCATTCTCTCCCACCACAGTGCTCTTTCACCATTAAGGTTCAGCTGTCTGACCATTCTCTTCCAGCACAGCGCCCCCTCCCCATTAAGGTTCAGCTGTCTGACCATTCTCTTCCAGCACAGCGCTCCTTCCCCATTAAGGTTCAGCTGTCTGACCATTCTCTCCCAGCACAGCGCCCCCTCCCCATTAAGGTTCAGCTGTCTGACCATTCTCTCCCACCACAGTGCTCTTTCACCATTAAGGTTCAGCTGTCTGACCATTCTCTTCCAGCACAGCGCCCCCTCCCCATTAAGGTTCAGCTGTCTGACCATTCTCTTCCAGCACAGCGCTCCTTCCCCATTAAGGTTCAGCTGTCTGACCATTCTCTCCCAGCACAGCGCCCCCTCCCCATTAAGGTGCAGCCCGTCCCTGCTGTAAAGCCAAACCCTTCCTGCATCGGCTTTTGGGACACTAATTTAACCCCTAAGCTCCCGCTGTCTCTCTCAGAACCTGGTATTTCTACCTTGGAGGTCCTGGGCTTCAGCTTCTGTCCTAGCTCCATGACATCATTTTAGGACCTTCCTTGTCCCCCTGACTGTGTCATTGGTACCAACGTGCACCATGACTCCGGAGTCCTCCCTAACCCCACCCAGCAATCTGCGAACCCGAGCCCCTGGAGGAAAACACACCGCTGGGCATTGACGGCTTTGGTGACAGATTACCCTGTCTACCAGCCTCTGCCCGACTTCTGCTGCACTGCTTTTCCCAACCTTCCTACAGAAGCGTTTAGTTCAGGTCATGTTCACACTCTGCAGTTTTGGTGCAGGATTACATTTACTTCCTTTATTCTTCTCTCCCTTTAAGATTCACAAACGAAAACATAGTGAAGAGTGCGAGGACCCGGCTTTACAGCCGCTGTAGTCAGAAACACATTCAACATTCCAGTTCCAGAATCTCCACTTTCCCTGCTGCCTCTGCGCTCCAGTCACATCTACAGCTGCAGTCACAATGTAGGCGAGCGATGCCTGGTATGAACACTACATCTCTCATGAGGCACCACAGCAGATGCAGCACGGCGAGAGGTCGATATCCTGAGACGCAGCAGGATTTGATGTCAGGTTTGGGTCTGGGCCATCACAGGAGGACCCGCATACTGGGTAACAGGCCTGGTTAAAATCCCATCCGAGATCTCTTACTTAGAGGCTGAGAACGTTGGGAGAGAGTCTCTGACTGGGATGCGGTGAGTGGAGGAGTGTGCCTGGGCGTGTCACTGTCTCCTAGGAAAGAGAGGAAATCTCGCAGCGTCTGCCTCCTCTCATGGGGTATGCCTTTGGCCTTGAGAGACTGCGAGGAGATGACAGTGGAGCTTTGGGAAAGGCTGGAAGTTGCCAGCATCTGGGAGGCTTCGTCTGCAGCATAGTCCTGACCTATAGATGGCACTAGTGGGAGGTCAGCAGGAGTGTCAGCATCTGGGGCACCATAACCTGACCATGGAGAGCAGGGCTCGGTCTCATAAGGGTCAGAGGTGATGGAGGCTGTGAAGCTTCCAGTTAACGAGCTCCGGCTTCGGGATCGCAGCAGCTTCTGCCTGCGTTGCTTTTCTCTAAGAGCCTGGATCTTGCTCTCCATGTTTGTTCCGAGCTGATCATCCCACCACAGTCCGAGCCTCTCCTCCCAGGAAGCAGTCAGTCTCTGACTTAATGGGTCTTTCCAGCTTTCCGGGTGGATACCCTTCAGGGCATCGGATATAGCTTCAGCTGGTGATGGCAGGAGCGTCCCCCCCCTCATACTCTCCCGCAGACGTTCCCGTAGACTGTCCACTTCCTGAGTGCTTTCACCCATCTTCTCAAGAGACCAAAGCTTGTGGATCTGGCGTGGTGGACGAACAATTGGTCCGTGCCAGGTACAGGCATTGTATAAATCATGGAGCCATCGGCAGAAAGTGGTCTTAGATTTAGCCTTCAGTGAGCATGAGGGACGTGTGTCGTTTGGAATGGACTCGGGACAGTGGTTTACCACCTCATCCGCAGGGACTGACTGTTGGGGGAGGTCAGCAGCGGGCTCCTCAGAGGCGGAGTTACAATAGATTAGAGTCTTCTTTGTGTAACAGATGTTACTTGGTGCATTGGCTGCATCCTGCGCAAGTCTCTGGACAAAGAGATCACCAGCTGCAGTCAATTGGAAAACCAGCAAATGATCTCCAGCTTGTCCCAGGGAAGCAGCTGCCAAACCTGCCAGGAGAAAGAGCAGATGCTGAGCGCACAGTACAACCATCACAGGAGAGAGAGCAGATACTGAGCGCACAGTACAAACATCACAGGAGAGAGAGCAGATGCTGAGCGCGCAGTACAACCATCACAGGAAAGAGAGAGCAGATGCTGAGCGCGCAGTACAACCATCACAGGAAAGAGAGAGCAGATGCTGAGCGCACAGTACAACCATCACAGGAAAGAGAGAGCAGATGCTGAGCGCACAGTACAACCATCACAGGAAAGAGAGAGCAGATGCTGAGCGCACAGTACAACCATCACATGAGAAAGAGCAGATGCTGAGCGCGCAGTACAACCATCACAGGAGAGGAGCAGATGTTGAGCGCACAGTACAACCATCACAGGAGAGAGAGCAGATGCTGAGCGCACAGTACAACCGTCACAGGAGAAAGAGCAGATGCTGAGCGCACAGTACAACCGTCACAGGAGAAAGAGCAGATACTGAGCGCACAGTACAACCATCACAGGAAAGAGAAAAAAAAAGATGCTGAGCGCACAGTACAACCATCACAGGAGAGAGAGCAGATGCTGAGCGCACAGTACAACCGTCACAGGAGGGAGAGCAGATACTGAGCGCACAGTACAACCATCACAGGAAAGAGAGCAGATGCTGAGCACACAGTACAACCGTCACAGGAGAGAGAGCAGATGCTGAGCGCACAGTACAACCGTCACAGGAGGGAGAGCAGATACTGAGCGCACAGTACAACCATCACAGGAAAGAGATAAAAAATACTGAGCGCACAGTACAACCATCACAGGAGAGAGAGCAGATGCTGAGCGCACAGTACAACCATCACAGGAGAGAGAGCAGATGCTGAGCGCACAGTACAACAGTCACAGGAGAGAGAGCAGATGCTGAGCGCACAGTACAACCGTCACAGGAGAGAGAGCAGATGCTGAGCGCACAGTACAACCATCACAGGAGAGAGAGCAGATGCTGAGCGCACAGTACAACCATCACAGGAAAGAGAGAGCAGATGCTGAGCGCACAGTACAACCATCACAGGACAGGAGCAGATGCTGAGCGCACAGTACAACCGTCACAGGAGAGGAGCAGATGCTGAGCGCACAGTACAACCGTCACAGGACAGGAGCAGATGCTGAGCGCACAGTACAACCGTCACAGGAGAGAGAGCAGATGCTGAGCGCACAGTACAACCATCACAGGAGAGAGAGCAGATGCTGAGCGCACAGTACAACCGTCACAGGAGAGGAGCAGATGCTGAGCGCGCAGTACAACCATCACAGGAGAGAGAGCAGATGCTGAGCGCACAGTACAACCATCACAGGACAGGAGCAGATGCTGAGCGCACAGTACAACCGTCACAGGAGAGGAGCAGATGCCGAGCGCACAGTACAACCATCACAGGAGAGGAGCAGATGCTGAGCGCACAGAACAACCGTCACAGGAGAGGAGCAGATGCTGAGCGCACAGTACAACCATCACAGGAGAGAGAGAGCAGATGCTGAGCGCACAGTACAACCATCACAGGAGAGAGAGAGCAGATGCTGAGCGCACAGTACAACCATCACAGGAGAGAAGCAGATGCTGAGCGCGCAGTACAACCATCACAGGAGAAAGAGCAGATGCTGAGCGCACAGTACAACCGTCACAGGAGAGAGAGCAGATGCTGAGCGCACAGTACAACCATCACAGGAAAGAGAGAGCAGATGCTGAGCGCACAGTACAACCATCACAGGAGAGAGAGCAGATACTGAGCGCACAGTACAACCATCACAGGAGAGAGAGCAGATGCTGAGCGCACAGTACAACCATCACAGGAGAGAGAGCAGATACTGAGCGCACAGTACAACCATCACAGGAGAGAGAGCAGATGCTGAGCGCACAGTACAACCATCACAGGAGAGAGAGCAGATGCTGAGCGCACAGTACAACCGTCACAGGAAAGAGAGCAGATGCTGAGCGCACAGTACAACCATCACAGGAAAGAGAGCAGATGCTGAGCGCACCGTACAACCATCACAGGAGAGAGAGCAGATACTGAGCGCACAGTACAACCATCACAGGAAAGAGAAAAAATACTGAGTGCACAGTACAACCATCACAGGAAAGAGATAAAAAAAAGATGCTGAGCGCACAGTACAACCGTCACAGGAGAGAGATAAAAAAAATAAAAATACTGAGCGCACAGTACAACCGTCACAGGAAAGAGATAAAAAAAAAGATACTGAGCACACAGTACAACCATCACAGGAGAGAGAGATAAAAAAGGATACTGAGCGCACAGTACAACCGTCACAGGAGAGAGAGCAGATGCTGAGCGCGCAGTACAACCGTCACAGGAGAGAGAGCAGATGCTGAGCGCGCAGTACAACCATCACAGGAGAGGAGCAGATGCTGAGCGCACAGTACAACCGTCACAGAAGAGGAGCAGATGCTGAGCGCACAGTACAACCATCACAGGAAAGAGATAAAAAATACTGAGCGCACAGTACAACCATCACAGGAAAGAGAGATAAAAAATACTGAGCGCACAGTACAACCATCACAGGAGAGAGATAAAAAAAAGATGCTGAGCGCACAGTACAACCATCACAGGAAAGAGAGATAAAAAAAAAGATGCTGAGCGCACAGTACAACCATCACAGGAGAGAGATAAAAAAAAGATGCTGAGCGCACAGTACAACCATCACAGGAGAAAGAGCAGATGCTGAGCGCACAGTACAACCATCACAGGAGAGAGAGCAGATGCTGAGCGCACAGTACAACCATCACAGGAGAGAGAGATAAAAAATACTGAGCGCACAGTACAACCATCACAGGAGAGAGATTAAAAAAAGATACTGAGCACACAGTACAACCATCACAGGAAAGAGATAAAAAATACTGAGTGCACAGTACAACCATCACAGGAAAGAGAGCAGATGCTGAGCGCACAGTACAACCATCACAAGAAAGAGAGCAGATGCTGAGCGCACAGTACAACCGTCACAGGACAGGAGCAGATGCTGAGCGCACAGTACAACCGTCACAGGAGAGAGAGCAGATGCTGAGCGCACAGTACAACCGTCACAGGACAGGAGCAGATGCTGAGCGCACAGTACAACCGTCACAGGAATGAGATAAAAAAAAAATATATACTGAGCGCACAGTACAACCGTCACAGGAGAGAGAGCAGATGCTGAGCGCGCAGTACAACCGTCACAGGAGAGAGAGCAGATGCTTAGCGCGCAGTACAACCGTCACAGGACAGGAGCAGATGCTGAGCGCACAGTACAACCGTCACAGGAGAGAGAGCAGATGCTGAGCGCACAGTACAACAGTCACAGTAGAGAGAGCAGATGCTGAGCGCACAGTACAACAGTCACAGGAGAGAGAGCAGATGCTGAGCGCACAGTACAACCGTCACAGGAGAGAGAGCAGATGCTGAGCGCACAGTACAACCATCACAGGAGAGAGAGCAGATGCTGAGCGCACAGTACAACCATCACAGGAGAGGGCAGATGCTGAGCGCACAGTACAACCGTCACAGGAGAGAGCAGATGCTGAGCGCACAGTACAACCATCACAGGAGAGAGAGCAGATGCTGAGCGCACAGTACAACCATCACAGGAGAGAGAGCAGATGCTGAGCGCACAGAACAACCATCACAGGAGAGGAGCAGATGCTGAGCGCACAGTACAACCGTCACAGGAGAGAGAGCAGATGCTGAGCGCGCAGTACAACCATCACAGGAGAGGAGCAGATGCTGAGCGCACAGTACAACCGTCACAGGAGAGAGAGCAGATGCTGAGCGCACAGTACAACCATCACAGGAGAGAGAGATAAAAGATACTGAGCGCACAGTACAACCATCACAGGAGAGAGAGCAGATGCTGAGCGCACAGTACAACCATCACAGGAGAAAGAGCAGATGCTGAGCGCACAGTACAACCATCACAGGAGAGAGAGCAGATGCTGAGCGCACAGTACAACCATCACAGGAGAGAGAGATAAAAAATACTGAGCGCACAGTACAACCATCACAGGAGAGAGATAAAAAAAAGATACTGAGCGCACAGTACAACCATCGCGAGAGAGAGAGAAAAAGATGCTGAGCGCACAGTACAACCATCACAGGAAAGAGAGATAAAAAATACTGAGTGCACAGTACAACCATCACAGGAGAGAGAGATAAAAAATACTGAGTGCACAGTACAACCATCACAGGAAAGAGAGCAGATGCTGAGCGCACAGTACAACCATCACAGGAGAGAGAGCAGATGCTGAGCGCGCAGTACAACCATCACAGGAATGAGATTAAAAAAAAAAAGATACTGAGCGCACAGTACAACCGTCACAGGACAGGAGCAGATGCTGAGCGCACAGTACAACCGTCACAGGAGAGAGAGCAGATGCTGAGCGCACAGTACAACCGTCACAGGACAGGAGCAGATGCTGAGCGCACAGTACAACCGTCACAGGACAGGAGCAGATGCTGAGCGCACAGTACAACCGTCACAGGAATGAGATAAAAAAAACAAGATACTGAGCGCACAGTACAACCGTCACAGGAGAGAGATAAAAAAAAAAGATACTGAGCGCACAGTACAACCGTCACAGGAGAGAGAGCAGATGCTGAGCGCGCAGTACAACCGTCACAGGAGAGAGAGCAGATGCTGAGCGCGCAGTACAACCGTCACAGGACAGGAGCAGATGCTGAGCGCACAGTACAACCGTCACAGGACAGGAGCAGATGCTGAGCGCACAGTACAACCGTCACAGGAGAGAGAGCAGATGCTGAGCGCGCAGTACAACCATCACAGGAGAGGAGCAGATGCTGAGCGCACAGTACAACCGTCACAGGAGAGAGAGCAGATGCTGAGCGCACAGTACAACCATCACAGGAAAGAGAGCAGATGCTGAGCGCACAGTACAACCATCACAGGAAGAGAGACAAAAAAAGATACTGAGCGCACAGTACAACCATCACAGGAGAGAGATAAAAAAAAAGATACTGAGCGCACAGTACAACCGTCACAGGAGAGAGAACAGATGCTGAGCGCACAGTACAACCGTCACAGGAGAGAGAGCAGATGCTAAGCGCGCAGTACAACCGTCACAGGAGAGAGAGCAGATGCTGAGCGCGCAGTACAACCGTCACAGGAGAGAGATAAAAAAAAAGATACTGAGCGCACAGTACAACCATCACAGGAGAGAGATAAAAAAAAAGATACTGAGCGCACAGTACAACCATCACAGGAGAGAGATAAAAAAAAAGATACTGAGCGCACAGTACAACCGTCACAGGAGAGAGATAAAAAAAAAAGATACTGAGCGCACAGTACAACCGTCACAGGAGAGAGAGCAGATGCTGAGCGCACAGTACAACCGTCACAGGAGAGAGAGCAGATGCTGAGCGCGCAGTACAACCGTCACAGGAGAGAGAGCAGATGCTGAGCGCGCAGTACAACCATCACAGGAAAGAGATAAAAAAAGATACTGAGCGCACAGTACAACCATCACAGGAAAGAGATAAAAAAAAAGATACTGAGCGCACAGTACAACCATCACAGGAGAGAGATAAAAAAAATAAAAGATACTGAGCGCACAGTACAACCGTCACAGGAGAGAGAGCAGATGCTGAGCGCGCAGTACAACCGTCACAGGAGAGAGAGCAGATGCTGAGCGCGCAGTACAACCGTCACAGGACAGGAGCAGATGCTGAGCGCACAGTACAACCGTCACAGGAGAGAGAGCAGATGCTGAGCGCGCAGTACAACCATCACAGGAAAGAGAGCAGATGCTGAGCGCACAGTACAACCATCACAGGAGAGGAGCAGATGCTGAGCGCACAGTACAACCGTCACAGGAGAGAGAGCAGATGCTGAGCGCACAGTACAACCATCACAGGAGAGGAGCAGATGCTGAGCGCACAGTACAACCGTCACAGGAGAGAGAGCAGATGCTGAGCGCACAGTACAACCATCACAGGAAAGAGAGCAGATGCTGAGCGCACAGTACAACTATCACAGGAAAGAGAGCAGATGCTGAGCGCACAGTACAACCATCACAGGAGAGAGAGATAAAAAAGATACTGAGCGCACAGTACAACCGTCACAGGAGAGAGAGCAGATACTGAGCGCACAGTACAACCATCACAGGAAGAGAGATAAAAAAGATACTGAGCGCACAGTACAACCATCACAGGAGAGAGAGCAGATGCTGAGCGCACAGTACAACCGTCACAGGAGAGAGATAAAAAAGATACTGAGCGCACAGTACAACCGTCACAGGACAGGAGCAGATGCTGAGCGCACAGTACAACCGTCACAGGAGAGAGAGCAGATGCTGAGCGCACAGTACAACTGTCACAGGAATGAGAGCAGATGCTGAGCGCACAGTACAACCATCACAGGAAAGAGATAAAAAAAGATACTGAGCGCACAGTACAACCATCACAGGAGAGAGATAAAAAAAAAGATACTGAGCGCACAGTACAACCGTCACAGGAGAGAGAGCAGATGCTGAGCGCGCAGTACAACCGTCACAGGAGAGAGAGCAGATGCTGAGCGCACAGTACAACCATCACAGGAGAGGAGCAGATGCTGAGCGCACAGTACAACCGTCACAGGAGAGAGAGCAGATGCTGAGCGCACAGTACAACCATCACAGGAAAGAGAGCAGATGCTGAGCGCACAGTACAACTATCACAGGAAAGAGAGCAGATGCTGAGCGCACAGTACAACCATCACAGGAGAGAGATAAAAAAAGATACTGAGCGCACAGTACAACCGTCACAGGAGAGAGAGCAGATACTGAGCGCACAGTACAACCATCACAGGAAAGAGAGATAAAAAAAGATACTGAGCGCACAGTACAACCATCACAGGAGAGAGAGCAGATGCTGAGCGCACAGTACAACCGTCACAGGAGAGAGATAAAAAAAAAAGATACTGAGCGCACAGTACAACCGTCACAGGACAGGAGCAGATGCTGAGCGCACAGTACAACCGTCACAGGAGAGAGAGCAGATGCTGAGCGCACAGTACAACTGTCACAGGAATGAGAGCAGATGCTGAGCGCACAGTACAACCATCACAGGAAAGAGAGATAAAAAAAGATACTGAGCGCACAGTACAACCATCAAAGGAGAGAGATAAAAAAAAAGATACTGAGCGCACAGTACAACCGTCACAGGAGAGAGAGCAGATGCTGAGCGCGCAGTACAACCGTCACAGGAGAGAGAGCAGATGCTGAGCGCGCAGTACAACCGTCATAGGACAGGAGCAGATGCTGAGCGCACAGTACAACCGTCACAGGAGAGAGAGCAGATGCTGAGCGCGCAGTACAACCATCACAGGAAAGAGAGCAGATGCTGAGCGCACAGTACAACCATCACAGGAGAGGAGCAGATGCTGAGCGCACAGTACAACCGTCACAGGAGAGAGAGCAGATGCTGAGCGCACAGTACAACCATCACAGGAGAGGAGCAGATGCTGAGCGCACAGTACAACCGTCACAGGAGAGAGAGCAGATGCTGAGTGCACAGTACAACCATCACAGGAAAGAGAGCAGATGCTGAGCGCACAGTACAACTATCACAGGAAAGAGAGCAGATGCTGAGCGCACAGTACAACCATCACAGGAGAGAGAGATAAAAAAAGATACTGAGCGCACAGTACAACCGTCACAGGAGAGAGAGCAGATACTGAGCGCACAGTACAACCATCACAGGAAAGAGAGATAAAAAAAGATACTGAGCGCACAGTACAACCATCACAGGAGAGAGAGCAGATGCTGAGCGCACAGTACAACCGTCACAGGAGAGAGATAAAAAAAAAAGATACTGAGCGCACAGTACAACCGTCACAGGACAGGAGCAGATGCTGAGCGCACAGTACAACCGTCACAGGAGAGAGAGCAGATGCTGAGCGCACAGTACAACTGTCACAGGAATGAGAGCAGATGCTGAGCGCACAGTACAACCATCACAGGAAAGAGAGATAAAAAAAGATACTGAGCGCACAGTACAACCATCAAAGGAGAGAGATAAAAAAAAAGATACTGAGCGCACAGTACAACCATCACAGGAGAGAGATAAAAAAAAAAGATACTGAGCGCACAGTACAACCGTCACAGGAGAGAGATAAAAAAAAAAGATACTGAGCGCACAGTACAACCGTCACAGGAGAGAGAGCAGATGCTGAGCGCACAGTACAACCGTCACAGGAGAGAGAGCAGATGCTGAGCGCGCAGTACAACCGTCACAGGAGAGAGAGCAGATGCTGAGCGCGCAGTACAACCATCACAGGAAAGAGATAAAAAAGATACTGAGCGCACAGTACAACCATCACAGGAAAGAGATAAAAAAAGATACTGAGCGCACAGTACAACCATCACAGGAGAGAGATAAAAAAAAGATACTGAGCGCACAGTACAACCGTCACAGGAGAGAGAGCAGATGCTGAGCGCGCAGTACAACCGTCATAGGAGAGAGAGCAGATGCTGAGCGCGCAGTACAACCGTCACAGGACAGGAGCAGATGCTGAGCGCACAGTACAACCGTCACAGGAGAGAGAGCAGATGCTGAGCGCGCAGTACAACCATCACAGGAAAGAGAGCAGATGCTGAGCGCACAGTACAACCATCACAGGAGAGGAGCAGATGCTGAGCGCACAGTACAACCGTCACAGGAGAGAGAGCAGATGCTGAGCGCACAGTACAACCATCACAGGAGAGGAGCAGATGCTGAGCGCACAGTACAACCGTCACAGGAGAGAGAGCAGATGCTGAGCGCACAGTACAACCATCACAGGCCAGGAGCAGATGCTGAGCGCACACTACAACCGTCACAGGAGAGAGAGCAGATGGTGAGCGCACAGTACAACCATCACAGGAGAGAGAGATAAAAAAAGATACTGAGCGCACAGTACAACCGTCACAGGAGAGAGAGCAGATACTGAGCGCACAGTACAACCATCACAGGAAGAGAGATAAAAAAGATACTGAGCGCACAGTACAACCATCACAGGAGAGAGAGCAGATGCTGAGCGCACAGTACAACCGTCACAGGAGAGAGATAAAAAAGATACTGAGCGCACAGTACAACCGTCACAGGACAGGAGCAGATGCTGAGCACACAGTACAACCGTCACAGGAGAGAGAGCAGATGCTGAGCGCACAGTACAACCGTCACAGGAATGAGATAAAAAAAAAAAAAAGATACTGAGCGCACAGTACAACCGTCACAGGAGAGAGATAAAAAAAAGATACTGAGCGCACAGTACAACCGTCACAGGAGAGAGAGCAGATGCTGAGCGCATAGTACAACCGTCACAGGAGAGGAGCAGATGCTGAGCGCACAGTACAACTATCACAGGAGAGGAGCAGATGCTGAGCGCGCAGTACAACCGTCACAGGAGAGAGAGCAGATGCTGAGCGCGCAGAACAACCGTCACAGGAGAGGAGCAGATGCTGAGCTTGCAGTACAACCATCACAGGAAAGAGAGATAAAAAAAAAGATAGATACTGAGCGCACAGTATAACCATCACAGGAAAGAGATAAAAAAAAGATACTGAGCGCACATTACAACAGTCACAGGAAAGAGAAAAAGATACTGAGCGCACAGTACAACCATCACAGGAGAGAGATAAAAAAAAAATACTGAGCGCACAGTACAACCATCACAGGAGAGAGATAAAAAAAAAATACTGAGCGCACAGTACAACCATCACAGGCCAGGAGCAGATGCTGAGCGCACACTACAACCGTCACAGGAGAGAGAGCAGATGGTGAGCGCACAGTAAAACCGTCACAGGAGAGGAGCAGATGCTGAGCGCACAGTACAACCGTCACAGGAGAGAGAGCAGATGCTGAGCGCACAGTACAACCGTCACAGGAGAGAGAGCAGATACTGAGCGCACAGTACAACCATCACAGGAAAGAGATAAAAAAAGATACTGAGCGCACAGTACAACCATCACAGGAGAGAGAGCAGATGCTGAGCGCACAGTACAACCGTCACAGGAGAGAGATAAAAAAAAAAAAGATACTGAGCGCACAGTACAACCGTCACAGGACAGGAGCAGATGCTGAGCACACAGTACAACCGTCACAGGAGAGAGAGCAGATACTGAGCGCACAGTACAACCGTCACAGGAGAGAGATAAAAAAAAGATACTGAGCGCACAGTACAACCGTCACAGGAGAGAGAGCAGATGCTGAGCGCATAGTACAACCGTCACAGGAGAGAGAGCAGATGCTGAGCGCACAGTACAACCGTCACAGGAGAGGAGCAGATGCTGAGCGCACAGTACAACTATCACAGGAGAGGAGCAGATGCTGAGCGCGCAGTACAACCGTCACAGGAGAGAGAGCAGATGCTGAGCGCGCAGAACAACCGTCACAGGAGAGGAGCAGATGCTGAGCTTGCAGTACAACCATCACAGGAAAGAGAGATAAAAAAAAAGATAGATACTGAGCGCACAGTATAACCATCACAGGAAAGAGAGATAAAAAAAGATACTGAGCGCACAGTACAACAGTCACAGGAAAGAGAGAAAAAGATACTGAGCGCACAGTACAACCATCACAGGAGAGAGATAAAAAAAAAATACTGAGCGCACAGTACAACCATCACAGGAGAGAGATAAAAAAAAAATACTGAGCGCACAGTACAACCATCACAGGCCAGGAGCAGATGCTGAGCGCACACTACAACCGTCACAGGAGAGAGAGCAGATGGTGAGCGCACAGTAAAACCGTCACAGGAGAGGAGCAGATGCTGAGCGCACAGTACAACCGTCACAGGAGAGAGAGCAGATGCTGAGCGCACAGTACAACCGTCACAGGAGAGAGAGCAGATGCTGAGCGCACAGTACAACCGTCACAGGACAGGAGCAGATGCTGAGCGCACAGTACAACCGTCACAGGAGAGAGAGCAGATGCTGAGCGCACAGTACAACCGTCACAGGAGAGAGAGCAGATGCTGAGCGCACAGTACAACCGTCACAGGAGAGAGAGCAGATGCTGAGCGCACAGTACAACCGTCACAGGACAGGAGCAGATGCTGAGTGCACAGTACAACCGTCACAGGAATGAGATTAAAAAAAAAAGATACTGAGCGCACAGTACAACCGTCACAGGAGAGAGAGAACAAGATGCTGAGCGCACAGTACAACCGTCACAGGAGAGAGAGCAGATGCTGAGCGCACAGTACAACCGTCACAGGAGAGAGAGAGAGCAGATGCTGAGCGCACAGTACAACCGTCACAGGAGAGAGAGAGCAGATGCTGAGCGCACAGTACAACCGTCACAGGAGAGAGAGAGCAGATGCTGAGCGCACAGTACAACCGTCACAGGAGAGAGAGAGCAGATGCTGAGCGCACAGTACAACCGTCACAGGAGAGAGAGCAGATGCTGAGCGCACAGTACAACCGTCACAGGAGAGAGAGCAGATGCTGAGCGCACAGTACAACCGTCACAGGAGAGAGAGCAGATGCTGAGCGCACAGTACAACCATCACAGGACAGGAGCAGATGCTGAGCGCACAGTACAACCATCACAGGAGAGAGAGCAGATGCTGAGCGCACAGTACAACCGTCACAGGAGAGAGAGCAGATGCTGAGCGCACAGTACAACCGTCACAGGAGAGAGAGCAGATGCTGAGCGCACAGTACAACCGTCACAGGAGAGAGAGAGCAGATGCTGAGCGCACAGTACAACCATCACAGGAGAGAGAGAGCAGATGCTGAGCGCACAGTACAACCGTCACAGGAGAGAGAGCAGATGCTGATCGTGCAGTACAACCGTCACAGGAGAGGAGCAGATGCTGAGCGCACAGTACAACAGTCACAGGAGAGGAGAGAGAGCAGATGCTGAGCGCACAGTACAACCATCACAGGAGAGAGAGCAGATGCTGAGCGCACAGTACAACCATTACAGGAGAGAGAGCAGATGCTGAGCGCACAGTACAACCGTCACAGGAGAGAGAGCAGATGCTGATCGCGCAGTACAACCGTCACAGGAGAGGAGCAGATGCTGAGCGCACAGTACAACTGTCACAGGACAGGAGAGAGAGCAGATGCTGAGCGCACAGTACAACTGTCACAGGACAGGAGAGAGAGCAGATGCTGAGCGCACAGTACAACCGTCACAGGAGACAGAGCAGATGCTGATCGCGCAGTACAACCGTCAAGGGAGAGGAGCAGATGCTGAGCGCACAGTACAACCATCACAGGAAAGAAAGCAGATACTGAGCGCGCAGTACAACCGTCACAGGACAGGAGAGAGAGCAGATGCTGAGCGCGCAGTACAACCGTCACTGGAGAAAGAGCAGATGCTGAGCGCACAGTACAACCATCACAGGAGAGGAGCAGATGCTGAGCGCACAGTACAACCGTCACAGGAGAGAGAGCAGATGCTGAGCGCACAGTACAACCATCACAGGAAAGAGAGCAGATACTGAGCGCGCAGTACAACCGTCACAGGAGAGAGAGCAGATGCTGATCGCACAGTACAACCGTCACAGGAGAGAGAGCAGATGCTGAGCGCGCAGTACAACCGTCACTGGAGAAAGAGCAGATGCTGAGCGCGCAGTACAACCGTCACAGGAGAGGAGCAGATGCTGAGCGCACAGTACAACCATCACAGGAGAGAGAGCAGATGCTGAGCGCACAGTACAACCGTCACAGGAGAGGAGCAGATGCTGAGCGCACAGTACAACTATCACAGGAGAGGAGCAGATGCTGAGCGCGCAGTACAACCGTCACAGGAGAGAGAGCAGATGCTGAGCGCGCAGAACAACCGTCACAGGAGAGGAGCAGATGCTGAGCTTGCAGTACAACCATCACAGGAAAGAGAGATAAAAAAAAAGATAGATACTGAGCGCACAGTATAACCATCACAGGAAAGAGAGATAAAAAGATACTGAGCGCACAGTACAACAGTCACAGGAAAGAGAGAAAGATACTGAGCGCACAGTACAACCATCACAGGAGAGAGATAAAAAATACTGAGCGCACAGTACAACCATCACAGGAGAGAGATAAAAAATACTGAGCGCACAGTACAACCATCACAGGCCAGGAGCAGATGCTGAGCGCACACTACAACCGTCACAGGAGAGAGAGCAGATGCTGAGCGCACAGTAAAACCGTCACAGGAGAGGAGCAGATGCTGAGCGCACAGTACAACCGTCACAGGAGAGAGAGCAGATGCTGAGCGCACAGTACAACCGTCACAGGAGAGAGAGCAGATGCTGAGCGCACAGTACAACCGTCACAGGACAGGAGCAGATGCTGAGCGCACAGTACAACCATCACAGGAGAGAGAGCAGATGCTGAGCGCACAGTACAACCATCACAGGAGAGGAGCAGATGCTGAGCGCACAGTACAACAGTCACAGGAGAGAGAGCAGATGCTGAGCGCGCAGTACAACCGTCACAGGAGAGGAGCAGATGCTGAGCGCACAGTACAACCATCACAGGAGAGGAGCAGATGCTGAGCGCACAGTACAACCATCACAGGAAAGAGAGAACAGATACTGAGCGCACAGTACAACCATCACAGAAGAGGAGCAGATGCTGAGCGCACAGTACAACAGTCACAGGAGAGAGAGCAGATGCTGAGCGCACAGTATAACCATCACAGGAGAGGAGCAGATGCTGAGCGCACAGTACAACCGTCACAGGAGAGAGCAGATGCTGAGCGCACAGTACAACCATCACAGGAGAGGAGCAGATGCTGAGCTCGCAGTACAACCATCACAGGAGAGAGAGCAGATGCTGAGCGCACAGTACAACCATCACAGGACAGGAGCAGATGCTGAGCACACAGTACAACCATCACAGGACAGGAGCAGATGCTGAGCGCACAGTACAACCATCACAGGAAAGAAAGCAGATACTGAGCGCACAGTACAACCGTCACAGGAGAGAGAGCAGATGCTGAGCGCGCAGTACAACCGTCACAGGAGAGAGAGCAGATGCTGAGCGCACAGTACAACCATCACAGGAAAGAGAGCAGATACTGAGCGCACAGTACAGCCGTCACAGGAGAGAGAGCAGATGCTGAGCGCGCAGTACAACCATCACAGGAGAGAGAGCAGATGCTGAGCGCACAGTACAACCATCACAGGAAAGAGAGCAGATACTGAGCGCACAGTACAACCGTCACATGAGAGGAGCAGATGCTGAGCGCGCAGTACAACCGTCACAGGAGAGAGAGCAGATGCTGAGCGCACAGTACAACCATCACAGGAAAGAGAGCAGATACTGAGCGCACAGTACAACCGTCACAGGAGAGAGAGCAGATGCTGAGCGCACAGTACAACCGTCACAGGAGAGAGAGCAGATGCTGAGCGCACAGTACAACAGTCACAGGAGAGGAGCAGATGCTGAGCGCACAGTACAACCGTCACAGGAGAGAGAGCAGATGCTGAGCGCACAGTACAACCATCACAGGAGAGAGAGCAGATGCTGAGCGCACAGTACAACCGTCACAGGAGAGAGAGCAGATGCTGAGCGCACAGTACAACCATCACAGGAGAGAGAGCAGATGCTGAGCGCACAGTACAACCGTCACAGGAGAGAGAGCAGATGCTGAGCGCACAGTACAACCGTCACAGGAGAGAGAGCAGATGCTGAGCGCACAGTACAACCGTCACAGGAGAGAGAGCAGATGCTGAGCGCACAGTACAACCGTCACAGGAGAGAGAGCAGATGCTGAGCGCACAGTACAACAGTCACAGGAGAGGAGCAGATGCTGAGCGCACAGTACAACCGTCACAGGAGAGAGAGCAGATGCTGAGCGCACAGTACAACCATCACAGGAGAGAGAGCAGATGCTGAGCGCACAGTACAACCGTCACAGGAGAGAGAGCAGATGCTGAGCGCACAGTACAACCATCACAGGAGAGAGAGCAGATGCTGAGCGCACAGTACAACCGCCACAGGAGAGAGAGCAGATGCTGAGCGCACAGTACAACCGTCACAGGAGAGAGAGCAGATGCTGAGCGCACAGTACAACCATCACAGGAGAGAGAGCAGATGCTGAGCGCACAGTACAACCGTCACAGGAGAGAGAGCAGATGCTGAGCGCACAGTACAACCGTCACAGGAGAGAGAGCAGATGCTGAGCGCATAGTACAACCATCACAGGAGAGAGAGCAGATGCTGAGCGCACAGTACAACCGCCACAGGAGAGAGAGCAGATGCTGAGCGCACAGTACAACCATCACAGGAGAGAGAGCAGATGCTGAGCGCACAGTACAACCATCACAGGAGAGAGAGCAGATGCTGAGCGCACAGTACAACCGTCACAGGAGAGAGAGCAGATGCTGCGCGCACAGTACAACCATCACAGGAGAGAGAGCAGATGCTGAGCGCACAGTACAACCGTCACAGGAGAGAGAGCAGATGCTGAGCGCACAGTACAACCGTCACAGGAGAGAGAGCAGATGCTGAGCGCACAGTACAACCATCACAGGAGAGAGAGCAGATGCTGAGCGCACAGTACAACCATCACAGGAGAGAGAGCAGATGCAAATGCGCACTCAATTTCTGTCAGTTTTGACTGCGATTGTATTGTTCAGTTTTTTCCGCATGAGTGCAATGCATTTTGCACGTGTGTGATAAAAAACTGAATGTGGTACCCACTACCCAGACCTGAACTTCTTCACTGAAGTTCGGGTTTGGTGTTGTGTAGATTTTATTATTTTCCCTTATAACATGGTTATAAAGGAAAATAATAGCATTCTTAATACAGAATGCTTACTAAAATGTGACTTGAGGGGTTAAAAATAAAAAAAATAACTCCCCTCATCCACTTGATCGCGCAGCCGGCATGGTCTTCTTTCTTCTTCTTTCAGGACCTGCAAAAGGACCTTTGATGACGTAATTGCGCTCACCACGTGGTGACGTCAGCGCAGGTCCTGCTGAATGAAGGATTCTTCTATCTTCATTCGGCAGGACTTGCGCTGACGTGGTGAGTGCGATTACATCAAAGGTCCTTTTGCAGGTCCTGAAAGAAGAAGAAAGAAGACCATGCCGGCTGCGGGATCAAGTGGATGAGGTGAGTTAATTTTTTATTTTTTAACCCCTCAAGTTCACCTCACGCATTGCACCCGCGTGGAATTCTCGCCCGTGTAAAAAGGGGCCTAACTTTCACACTTGCGTTGTTGGATCCGGAAATCCATAAGCAAACGCATTGCATCCGGATGACAAATGCATTGAAACACCAGATCCGTCTCTCCGGTGTCATCTGGAAAAACAGATCCGGTATTTATTTTTTTCACATTTTTAAATGTCTGCACATTTTTCAATCCAAGCGACGTTTGAGAATGGCCGGATTCTAGAGGCGTTTAATAAGATGGATGTGGAGATGTGCCGATATGTAATATACAGGGAGGATAAATAGGGGTTTAATAAGATGGATGTGGAGATGTGCCGATATGTAATATACAGGGAGGATGAATAGGGGTTTAATAAGATGGATGTGGAGATGTGCCGATATGTAATATACAGGGAGGATAAATAGGGGTTTAATAAGATGGATGTGGAGATGTGCCGATATGTAATATACAGGGAGGATGAATAGGGGTTTAATAAGATGGATGTGGAGATGTGCCGATATGTAATATACAGGGAGGATAAATAGGGGTTTAATAAGATGGATGTGGAGATGTGCCGATATGTAATATACAGGGAGGATAAATAGGGGTTTAATAAGATGGATGTGGAGATGTGCCGATATGTAATATACAGAGAGGATGAATAGGGGTTTAATAAGATGGATGTGGAGATGTGCCGATATGTAATATACAGGGAGGATGAATAGGGGTTTAATAAGATGGATGTGGAGATGTGCCGATATGTAATATACAGGGAGGATAAATAGGGGTTTAATAAGATGGATGTGGAGATGTGCCGATATGTAATATACAGGGAGGATGAATAGGGGTTTAATAAGATGGATGTGGAGATGTGCCGATATGTAATATACAGGGAGGATAAATAGGGGTTTAATAAGATGGATGTGGAGATGTGCCGATATGTAATATACAGGGAGGATAAATAGGGGTTTAATAAGATGGATGTGGAGATGTGCCGATATGTAATATACAGGGAGGATAAATAGGGGTTTAATAAGATGGATGTGGAGATGTGCCGATATGTAATATACAGGGAGGATGAATAGGGGTTTAATAAGATGGATGTGGAGATGTGCCGATATGTAATATACAGGGAGGATGAATAGGGGTTTAATAAGATGGATGTGGAGATGTGCCGATATGTAATATACAGGGAGGATGAATAGGGGTTTAATAAGATGGATGTGGAGATGTGCCGATATGTAATATACAGAGAGGATGAATAGGGGTTTAATAAGATGGATGTGGAGATGTGCCGATATGTAATATACAGGGAGGATAAATAGGGGTTTAATAAGATGGATGTGGAGATGTGCCGATATGTAATATACAGGGAGGATAAATAGGGGTTTAATAAGATGGATGTGGAGATGTGCCGATATGTAATATACAGGGAGGATAAATAGGGGTTTAATAAGATGGATGTGGAGATGTGCCGATATGTAATATACAGGGAGGATGAATAGGGGTTTAATAAGATGGATGTGGAGATGTGCCGATATGTAATATACAGGGAGGATGAATAGGGTTTAATAAGATGGATGTGGAGATGTGCCGATATGTAATATACAGGGAGGATAAATAGGGGTTTAATAAGATGGATGTGGAGATGTGCCGATATGTAATATACAGGGAGGATAAATAGGGGTTTAATAAGATGGATGTGGAGATGTGCCGATATGTAATATACAGGGAGGATAAATAGGGGTTTAATAAGATGGATGTGGAGATGTGCCGATATGTAATATACAGGGAGGATGAATAGGGGTTTAATAAGATGGATGTGGAGATGTGCCGATATGTAATATACAGGGAGGATGAATAGGGGTTTAATAAGATGGATGTGGAGATGTGCCGATATGTAATATACAGGGAGGATAAATAGGGGTTTAATAAGATGGATGTGGAGATGTGCCGATATGTAATATACAGGGAGGATAAATAGGGGTTTAATAAGATGGATGTGGAGATGTGCCGATATGTAATATACAGGGAGGATAAATAGGGGTTTAATAAGATGGATGTGGAGATGTGCCGATATGTAATATACAGGGAGGATAAATAGGGGTTTAATAAGATGGATGTGGAGATGTGCCGATATGTAATATACAGGGAGGATAAATAGGGGTTTAATAAGATGGATGTGGAGATGTGCCGATATGTAATATACAGGGAGGATAAATAGGGGTTTAATAAGATGGATGTGGAGATGTGCCGATATGTAATATACAGGGAGGATAAATAGGGGTTTAATAAGATGGATGTGGAGATGTGCCGATATGTAATATACAGGGAGGATGAATAGGGGTTTAATAAGATGGATGTGGAGATGTGCCGATATGTAATATACAGGGAGGATGAATAGGGGTTTAATAAGATGGATGTGGAGATGTGCCGATATGTAATATACAGGGAGGATAAATAGGGGTTTAATAAGATGGATGTGGAGATGTGCCGATATGTAATATACAGGGAGGATAAATAGGGGTTTAATAAGATGGATGTGGAGATGTGCCGATATGTAATATACAGGGAGGATAAATAGGGGTTTAATAAGATGGATGTGGAGATGTGCCGATATGTAATATACAGGGAGGATAAATAGGGGTTTAATAAGATGGATGTGGAGATGTGCCGATATGTAATATACAGGGAGGATGAATAGGGGTTTAATAAGATGGATGTGGAGATGTGCCGATATGTAATATACAGGGAGGATAAATAGGGGTTTAATAAGATGGATGTGGAGATGTGCCGATATGTAATATACAGGGAGGATAAATAGGGGTTTAATAAGATGGATGTGGAGATGTGCCGATATGTAATATACAGGGAGGATAAATAGGGGTTTAATAAGATGGATGTGGAGATGTGCCGATATGTAATATACAGGGAGGATAAATAGGGGTTTTAAGCTCAACCCCAGCTAGAACTGGAAATCACGCATGGAAGTACTTCACAAAAACAACAACAATTATATATACAATATTTATCTAAAAAAAGCCCAAAATAAAATCTTTTTTCTAGGTCAGAAAAACTTTAGTGAATCCGGGAAACCAAAGAGGGAGTAAGAGAATGGACAGTATTAAGAGCGGCACGGGGAGGGTCCTAAGGGAGTTTACCGCTTACTTCTCCCGGTTACATCAGGCGGGGTCCGTAGACCAGACACCGAATGGTTAAACAGACCCGATTCCACCAGCAGAGTTACAGGCCGCTTCGAGATCTATTAAGGGTAATACATCTCCGGGGGCAGACGATTGCTGGAAGTATTAAATCAATCCTGGACGGTGGGTTCCCGGCCCCCCTCCGATCTCTGTGCTGAACACAGACCATAAAATCCTCGCTAAACTCCTGGCCAATAGAGTAAACACTGTAATCCATGAAATCATTCATGTCGAACAAACTGGATTTATCCCTAAAAGGAACATACACGATAATCTGAGGAGAACATTCCTGAATATTCAGGTGGGGGGGGGCGGCCGCTCCATCCTGTCCTTAGACGCAGCTCAGGCGTTTGCCGGGTGGAGCGCTCCTTTCTCTGGAGAGTGAGGACTCGAATGAAAATAGGAAGGTATTTTTCTGGATGGGGTCAGATTTTATATCGGAATCCTGTATCCAGAATTTGAATCAATGGGGAATATTCGTCGCCCTTCCCCTTGACACGAGGAACACGTCAGGGAAGCCCCCTTACTCTTTTCATTATTCCTTGAACCCCTTGCATGTAAAATTAGAGCAGATGAGGAATTATTGGGTTTTGGGTGCGAAGGAGATGCTGATAAAATAACTTTGTATGCAGATGATATTTTGTTAGTTATTTTTGAAAAAGGGACACGCCCTCTTACCTAAACTTATGAAAAATCTAGATGATTTTGGACATCTGTCAGGCTATGAAGTCAACTGGGAGAAATCCAAATTCCTCCCTTTAAAGGGAGTCTTTCACCCCCCAAACCCCATTTTTCAGTGCTCACATCTTCCTGTTCTAAATTGCCCCCCCATTAAAAAGCCTCTCACCGCTTTGTTTCACCGCTTATCCATTTTCATAAAATGACTTTTATTGCAGCTGTCAATCACAGCAAAGGTGCCCAGGGGCGGCGGCATAACGGCCGGTGCCCAGGCCGCGCGCTCATCTTCCCAAGTGTCCACGCCCCCTTTCACCCAGACGGCCCGCCCAGTGTCTTCTGCTTGGCCTCCTCCTGAAGTGGCTAAATCCCGCGCCTGCGCCGAGGATCCGGCAGTCCGCTCTGAGCAGCACTTCCAGGAGTATCGCTGTACGGGCCCGCGCCTGCGCACAGGATACCCCGATGTTTGCACCAGTAATCGGGAAACCAGTGCGCAGGCGCACTTCAGAAGGAGGCCAAGCAGAAGACACTGGGCGGGCCGTCTGGGTGAAAGGGGGCGTGGACACTTAGGAAGATGAGCTCGCGGCCTGGGCACCGGCCGTTATGTGATTGACAGCTGCAATAAAAGTCATTTTATAAAGATGGATAAGCGGTGAAACAATGCGGTGAGAGGCTTTTTAATGGGGGGGCAATTTAGAACCGGAAGATGTGAGCACTGAAAAATGGGGTTTGGGGGGTGAAAGACTCCCTTTAAGACGTCCGGTCCCCTTAGGACATAACTCCTGTGCATTAGATCCAGCGGATTCCCTGTCGTACCTGGGTAATCCTATCGGGACTAAACTGGAGCACGAAGCGGAATATCTCGCCAAGGGTAAATAAGGAGAAGATTAGAACCTGGTTACAACTTCCCTCGTCCCAAATCAACCGTAGAGCTCTTATAAAAAGGACCATTACCAACGATACTATATGAATAGAATGCAAGTCCAATGTGGATTGGAGATATGATTCTAGTAACATTGAGTCTTTTTAATGAGCTAATAGGGGGCCACCATCGCGTCAGAATAAACTACAGTATTTATGTCACAATGGAGACGACAGACTTTCCCTCCCCTTCCTTACAGGATACCACAGTAAATGGCCGCACAACTGGAAGGAGGATTGTGTCCGGCTCTTATTCGGGGACTATTGCGGTCCCCGGGAGGACATCGGGGCTATGGAGGAGAGAGTAGCAGGAATCTGGAGTCAGACTCGTCGCCGGCCCGTCCCGAGCTGTTCAGTTCACTCTCATTTACCGCATATTATGAAGATGGTGGATGTTGAATATTGGGGAAAACAGGGGTTTCATTAAATTTCACAGGTCAGGTGAGAGCACCAACGGAAATCCTCCCGGATACCACCCTAGGATTTATACACACATTTCGGTATGAACAGCTACGACTACGCTTCAGTACGAAAAGAAGAATTATTTTATAACTGCACATAACACTTTTTGGATTTTTGTTATGAAATGACACACGATCGTCCGGTCACATCACATAGCGATGCAGAGTATACAAACATGGGAAATAGAATGAGCGCATTTCTTGGGATATTATCTATATGTGGACCCTCCTTAAAATAATACACCGCTATTAATACCCGCTATCTATAAAGATGGCGAACAGGAATGCTAGAAACGTCACATGGATAAGGGAATGCTCAGGTCCTAGGGAAGATGGGGTTAAAGTATTTGGGACAATACAGAATAGCGCCCCTTTGAAATACGATGCCTGTATTGAATACGCGATCCTGAGCAATATTCCGGAGTCGCCCCTGCCAAGATGAGGATAGTGAAGCAGTGGGGCTCGGCTAACCCTCCAGGAGTGGACCAGGTGAAGGAGGATGACGGAAAGGAGAAAACTAATCTGGTCGAAGATCTGGGGTAATTGGAACTGGTGACAGTGGCTCCAGCGGAAAGAGGGGTTTTGGGGAGGGATTGTGTGACGGTTACAAAGTGTAATGACATAATAGTGTATTGTGTTTAAGTACTTTGTAAAAAGTCTGCGCATGTGCAGTCCCAGAAACCGGATCTGGTTTTCCGGAATACTTGGGACCGGATCCGGCATTAATACATTTCAATGGAAATTAATGCCTGATCCGCCATTCCAGCACGTGTTCCGGAATTTGGGACGGAGAAAATACCGCAGCATGCCGTAAGAGTGACTGAACTGAAGACATCCTGATGCGTACTGAACGGATTGCTCTCCATTCAGAATGCGTTAGGATAAAACTGTAGCTTTTTTCCAGTATTGAGCCCCTGTGACGGAACTCAACACCGAAAACGCAAGTGTGAAAGTAGCCTAAGCAATGAGAAGATGGGCAAGTCTGTGGTGCCCCGGAGCAGGGAGCGCCTGGACATTTCCTCTATACTTTATTTCAGCTAAAAGGGTTAACGTGCACCGTTTAATACTGTGTAACTGTACTATATGTGTCCTGTTCATTATCACTGTATGGCTCTGTGGAAAGGGTTAATGAATACTGAGAGACTGTTAGGGCTTTGATTGAGACGCCGGTAATTTTCCACAGCTGCCATAGGGGTTACAGACGACCATGTTTTAGAGGGAAAAACCCCAGACTCGTTTACCACCAAAACCAGACAGACTGACCTTTTAAAGGGGTTTTCCCATCTCAGACAATGGGGGGGATACCGTTTGGATATGCCCCCATTGTCGGATAGGTGCCGGTCCCACCACTGGGACCCGCACCTACAACGAGAACAAATCGGGGAAATGAACGGAGGGCGCACTGTGCATGCGCAGCTGCCCTCTATTCATTTCTATGGGGCAGCCGAAAATAGCCGGCATACTTCTGTATGACTCATAGAAATTAATTGGAGCATGGGCCGCGCATGCGCAGTGCACTCCCATTCACTTCTAGGGGAGCAGCGCTTGGTGGTTGACGGACCCTGGGAAATTCGGGGTCCTCCAGCCACAGCGCTCTCCGCTTTGTTCTCGGTGCGGATCCCAGCGGTGGGACCCGCACCTATCAGACAATGGGGCATATCCTAGAGATATGCCCCCATTGTCTGAGATGGGAATACCCCTTTAAATATCTGGTTTAAAGGTACTTTCACACTTGCGTTAAAGTTTTCTGGTATTTAGTTCCGTCCTAGGGGCTCAAGACCGGAAAAAAACTGACCAGTTTTGTCCTAATGCATTCTGAATGGAGAGAAATCCGTTCAGGACGTCTTCAGTTCAGTCACTCTTACGGTATTTGGCCGGAGGATATACCGCAGCATGCTGCGGTATCTTCTCTGTCCAAAATTCCGGAAACACTTGCCGGAATGCCAGATCCGGCATTATTTTCCATTGAAATGCATTAATGCTGGATCCGGCACCAAGTGTTCCTCCAAAACGGATCTGGATCTGCAGGATGCGTAGACCTTTAAAAATGAAAAATAAATACCGGATCCGTTTTTCCAGATGACACCAGAGAGACAGATCCGGTGTTTCGATGCATTCGTTAGACGGATCCGCATCCGGATCAGAATACAAATGCTTTCCGTTTGCACATGGATTTCCAGATCTGGCAGGCAGTTCCAGCGACGTGAAAGTAGCCTAAGCTCTGTTATGTCTGGAAACGTATAAACATGTGAGAGGGAATCTGGGTCGCACATCCTCAAACACATCGCTTTTGATATAACAAATATATATGTCTGGAAACTTGTTTTGTCTGGAAACCTGCGGTGTCATTGCCACTGAGTATCATTGAAGCTGTAATGTAAGTCTATGACAGAAGGAAAGTGTAACATTGTATCTGTTTGTGCTGAGCTTCTCCACCCCTCCCACTAGAAGGGTCCAGTCTAGCCAATACCGTATATAAGGAGAGCAGTCCGAGCCCCTAGTGTTCTGCAGTTAGGGACCAGTGCTTGGAAGAGGAGACTCTGCCAGACTACTGAGTGACCAGAAGAAGACGCTGAGATAAGGACGCTGAGCCATGGACCATGGGTCACCAGCCTTCTGAAGAGATAGAGGGACAGCTAGCTCAGGCCTTTTCTCAGCATCAAACCCTTCTTCTGCCAGGGAGGAGACTGGAGAAGCCAGCCCTACACCTCATCCTAGGGAGGAGACTGGAGAAGCCAGCCCTACGCCTCATCCTAGGGAGGAGACTGGAGAAGCCAGCCCTATGCCTCGTCCTAGGGAGGAGACTGGAGAAGCCAGCCCTATGCCTCGTCCTAGGGAGGAGACTGGAGAAGCCAGCCCTATGCCTCATCCTAGGGAGGAGACTGGAGAAGCCAGCCCTATGCCTCGTCCTAGGGAGGAGACTGGAGAAGCCAGCCCTATGCCTCATCTCAGGGAGGAGACTGGAGAAGCCAGCCCTATGCCTCATCTCAGGGAGGAGACTGGAGAAGCCAGCCCTATGCCTCATCCTAGGGAGGAGACTGGAGAAGCCAGCCCTATGCCTCGTCCTAGGGAGGAGACTGGAGAAGCCAGCCCTATGCCTCGTCCTAGGGAGGAGACTGGAGAAGCCAGCCCTATGCCTCATCCTAGGGAGGAGACTGGAGAAGCCAGCCCTATGCCTCATCCTAGGGAGGAGACTGGAGAAGCCAGCCCTATGCCTCGTCCTAGGGAGGAGACTGGAGAAGCCAGCCCTATGCCTCGTCCTAGGGAGGAGACTGGAGAAGCCAGCCCTATGCCTCATCTCAGGGAGGAGACTAGAGAAGCCAGCCCTATGCCTCATCCTAGGGAGGAGACTGGAGAAGCCAGCCCTATGCCTCATCCTAGGGAGGAGACTGGAGAAGCCAGCCCTATGCCTCGTCCTAGGGAGGAGACTGGAGAAGCCAGCCCTATGCCTCGTCCTAGGGAGGAGACTGGAGAAGCCAGCCCTATGCCTCGTCCTAGGGAGGAGACTGGAGAAGCCAGCCCTATGCCTCATCTCAGGGAGGAGACTAGAGAAGCCAGCCCTATGCCTCATCCTAGGGAGGAGACTGGAGAAGCCAGCCCTACGCCTCATCCTAGGGAGGAGATGGGAGAAGCCAGCCCTACGCCTCATCCTAGGGAGGAGACTGGAGAAGCCAGCCCTATGCCTCATCTCAGGGAGGAGACTGGAGAGGCCGGCCCTATGCCTCATCCTAGGGAGGAGACTGGAGAAGCCAGCCCTATGCCTCATCTCAGGGAGGAGACTGGAGAGGCCGGCCCTATGCCTCATCCTAGGGAGCAGACTGGAGAAGCCAGCCCTACGCCTCATCTCAGGGAGGAGAGTGGAGAAGCCAGCCCTATGCCTCATCTCAGGGAGGAGACTGGAGAAGCCAGCCCTATGCCTCATCTCAGGGAGGAGACTGGAGAATTCAACCCTATGCCTCGTCCTAGGGAGGAGACTGGAGAAGCCACCCTATGCCTCATCTCAGGGAGGAGACTGGAGAGGCCGGCCCTATGCCTCATCCTAGGGAGCAGACTGGAGAAGCCAGCCCTACGCCTCATCTCAGGGAGGAGACTGGAGAAGCCAGCCCTATGCCTCGTCTCAGGGAGGAGACTGGAGAAGCCAGCCCTATGCCTCGTCTCAGGGAGGAGACTGGAGAAGCCAGCCCTATGCCTCGTCCTAGGGAGCAGACTGGAGAAGCAACCCTATGCCTCATCTCAGGGAGGAGACTGGAGAAGCCAGCCCTATGCCTCGCCTGTATTGTTTTGTACCTGAATTCCTCCAGTAAAGAAGCCCCCTGGTTACTGCAGACCCTGACTCTCTGGACTTATTTCCCATTGGGGTGCACCATGCGTTACTATTTCTTCCGGAGAGCAGCAACACGTAACGACACCTCAACGGTATCCAGGGACCCCAGAATAGCGTTGGGGCCACCCCAAACCCATCCACTGCAAGTGAAACACAAGTTCTGCGCACATCAACCTCAACATCTATCCATACAGCTGGCAGCAGACTGACGCCTTCCAGCCAACAAGTGGCAGATTACTTGGCATAGGTCTGACTGCTCTTTCCGATCCTGCTCCAACGCAAAAACTGTACTGACACAAGGGTGTACTTACCTGCCAGTGGAAACTGCAGCCTCTGTAGCACAGTGTCATGCTGATGGGGCAGCAATGGGTCTAAGTAACTGAGAGACTCTGAAATCTGTGGCAGACACACGGCCGGTAAATGCAGCTGACAAGAGCTGGAACCGCCACCTGCAACACAACGAATCTCAAGAATCAGGGTTCAGACTAGATGGAAAGCCGGGCAGCAGACCAGACCGCACTTAGTGCTGTGGGACTTACCCGAGTACTGCACCATAAGTGTCTCCTGACTGTGCTGAGTGCCAAGCAGGATTTTGTTGCAGTGGTCTGTGACTACACCAGGAATGATGCTGATGTACGTGGGAGGTCCCTTCAGCATATGGTCCCATCTGGCAAGTGGTACCAGAGGAAATCGGTCATCCATGATGTACAGAGAGAACTGAGGAGTGAAGTGACAGAGTTAGGTTGTATTCACATTGCGCGAGCAGTACATAATTGGTTTATACACCTGAAAAGATATGCCATATCGAATAAACATATCCTACAGGTCCCCATTCACATGAAGAGTCTTTTTGAACTCTGTTGGGCAGGTATACCAATAAGGGCAGGTACCTGAATGCTCACCAGGCAGTACACTGGAATTAATATACTGAGCAGGGTCCATACCCAAGTGCTCACCAGGCAGTACACTGGTATTAATATACTGAGCAGGGTCCATACCCGAGTGCTCACCAGGCAGTACACTGGAATTAATATACTGAGCGGGGTCCATACCCGAGTGCTCACCAGGCAGTACACTGGAATTAATATACTGAGTGGGGTCCATACCCGAGTGCTCACCAGGCAGTACACTGGAATTAATATACTGAGCGGGGTCCATACCCGAGTGCTCACCAGGCAGTACACTGGAATTAATATACTGAGCGGGGTCCATACCCGAGTGCTCACCAGGCAGTACACTGGAATTAATATACTGAGCGGGGTCCATACCCGAGTGCTCACCAGGCAGTACACTGGAATTAATATACTGAGCGGGGTCCATACCAGAGTGCTCACCAGGCAGTACACTGGAATTAATATACTGAGCGGGGTCCATACCCGAGTGCTCACCAGGCAGTACACTGGAATTAATATACTGATTGGGATCCACACCCGAGTGCTCACCAGGCAGTACACTGGTATTAATATACTGAGCGGGGTCCATACCCGAGTGCTCACCAGGCAGTACACTGGAATTAATATACTGATTGGGATCCACACCCGAGTGCTCACCAGGCAGTACACTGGTATTAATATACTGAGCAGGGTCCATACACGAGTGCTCACCAGGCAGTACACTGGAATTAATATACTGAGCGGGGTCCATACCCGAGTGCTCACCAGGCAGTACACTGGTATTAATATACTGAGCAGGGTCCATACCGAGTGCTCACCAGGCAGTACACTGGAATTAATATACTGGCGGGGTCCATACCAGAGTGCTCACCAGGCAGTACACTGGATTAATATACTGAGCAGGGTCCATACCGAGTGCTCACCAGGCAGTACACTGGAATTAATATACTGAGCGGGATCCATACCCGAGTGCTCACCAGGCAGTACACTGGTATTAATATACTGAGCGGGGTCCATACCCGAGTGCTCACCAGGCAGTACACTGGTAGATCCTAATTATACCTGTAGCCCGAGGGATCCCTGTATACATACCAGAGTGCTCACCAGGCAGTACACTGGTATTAATATACTGAGCGGGGTCCATACCCGAGTGCTCACCAGGCAGTACACTGGTATTAATATACTGATCGGGATCCACACCCGAGTGCTCACCAGGCAGTACACTGGAATTAATATACTGAGCGGGGTCCATACCAGAGTGCTCACCAGGCAGTACACAGGTATGGACCCGCTCGGTATGTAATACCAGTGTACTGCCTGGTGAGCTCTTAGGTATGGACCCCGCTCAGTATATTAATACCAGAGAGCTCACCAGGCAGTACACTGGTATTAATATACTGAGTGGGATCCACACCCGAGTGCTCACCAGGCAGTACACTGGAATTAATATACTGAGCGGGGTCCATACCCGAGTGGTCACCAGGCAGTACACTGGTATTAATATACTGAGCAGGGTCCATACCCGAGTGCTCACCAGGCAGTACACTGGTATTAATATACTGAGCGGGGTCCATACCCGAGTGCTCACCAGGCAGTACACTGGTATTAATATACTGATTGGGATCCACACCCGAGTGCTCACCAGGCAGTACACTGGTATTAATATACTGAGTGGGATCCACACCCGAGTGCTCACCAGGCAGTACACTGGTATTAATATACTGAGTGGGATCCACACCCGAGTGCTCACCAGGCAGTACACTGGTATTAATATACTGAGTGGGATCCACACCCGAGTGCTCACCAGGCAGTACACTGGTATTAATATACTGAGCGGGGTCCATACCTGAGTGCTCACCAGGCAGTACACTGGAATTAATATACTGAGCGGGGTCCATACCCGAGTGGTCACCAGGCAGTACACTGGTATTAATATACTGAGCAGGGTCCATACCCGAGTGCTCACCAGGCAGTACACTGGTATTAATATACTGAGCAGGGTCCATACCCAAGTGCTCACCAGGCAGTACACTGGTATTAATATACTGAGCGGGGTCCATACCTGAGAGCTCACCAGGCAGTACACTGGTATTAATATACTGAGCGGGGTCCATACCCGAGTGCTCACCAGGCAGTACACTGGTATTAATATACTGATTGGGATCCACACCCGAGTGCTCACCAGGCAGTACACTGGTATTAATATACTGATTGGGATCCACACCCGAGTGCTCACCAGGCAGTACACTGGTATTAATATACTGAGCAGGGTCCATACCCAAGTGCTCACCAGGCAGTACACTGGTATTAATATACTGAGTGGGGTCCATACCTGAGAGCTCACCAGGCAGTACACTGGTATTAATATACTGAGCGGGGTCCATACCCGAGTGCTCACCAGGCAGTACACTGGTATTAATATACTGATTGGGATCCACACCCGAGTGCTCACCAGGCAGTACACTGGTATTAATATACTGATTGGGATCCACACCCGAGTGCTCACCAGGCAGTACTCTGGAATTACACTGATCAGGGTCCATATCTGAGTGCTCACTGGACAGTACACTGGTATTAAACTGATCAGTGCCCGTACCCGAGGCAGTACATTGATATTGATACACTGAGTGGAGTCTGTACCCGAGTGCTCACCAGGCAGTACTCAGGTATGGACCCTGATCAGTGTAATACCAGAGTGCTCACCAGGCAGTACATTGATATTGTTATACTGCGTGTAGTCCATACCTGAGTGCTCACCAGGCAGTACACTGGAATTATACTGATCAGTGCCTGTACCCGAGCGGTCACTGGGCAGTACATTGATATTGTTATACTGCGTGTAGTCCATATCTGAGTGCTCACCAGGCAGTACATTGATATTGGTATACTGCGTGTAGTCCATACCTGAGTGCTCACCAGGCAGTACGCTGGGTTAGTCTCCCGTAGACATCGAGGTAATATAACGCGCTCTCCTTTCCGACATGAAGACTCCTGCCCAATACGAAAAAGGTCCTGGCCCTGAGAATTGGGAACCTGGAGAGACAAAGGGTGTTACCTGGTGCGGAGCCCATAGGGCCATCCCTTGGAAAAGAGACCATTCCTGATAATGACACTCACTCTAGTATCCGCAAGCTGAACCCCTGTCCTGTCAGCAAATGTCAGCACCCGTGGGTGCGATGTGAAGTCGCTCCACCTCCAGTTAGGGTCATCACGGAAAAACAAGGTGTTGGGGTCCTGCCGCACCAGCTGTAACCTGGAGGGAATACAAGTTACAGCATCCACACTGGAGGGTCTGAGATAAGGAGCACAGTAATCCTTACCCGGACTCCACGCTCCACAGATACAGGGTCCCGCTCTCCGTGCACACACAGAACTCGGCTGC
Source organism: Bufotes viridis (assembly GCA_033119425.1). NCBI lineage: Eukaryota > Metazoa > Chordata > Amphibia > Anura > Bufonidae > Bufotes > Bufotes viridis. The sequence continues at coordinate 20,700,834 of CM065589.1, forward strand.
TATGTGGGGGCTGCAAGACAGGAGGGAATTCAGTTACTGCTACTAAAACCTCGCAAGGACATACAGATTGTGTGAATATATAGAGGTTTATCCTCAGATCTATGCAAGGCAACGGACACACTGCCGGAGGTGATCACTACAGAAAACGGGTCTTTACTTTCTTGTGCTGCAGCCTCATTCCAGTGGTGGAAGGAACAGAAGAATCAGTAAGGATGATACACATAGCTGAATGTAATGATTCATGTCCTAGTTAAGAACTGCAGGGTTCGAAACGCGTAGACAGGCATGTGGTGGTGTGCTACATGCTGTTATTTTATCTGGTCAATAAAGCTTGTGGATTTTATCAAGGTGGTAGAGCACTGGATCGCTTTACTGAGCAGATTTACAGCAACGCTGCAGTTACACGAGCCATTGTCCAGATTATCGGGAACAATTGTGGTTCCTGACATTCTGCCCGTGTAAATATGCCGCCGATCACCCGATAAACGAACAAAACGCTCATTCATCGCGTGATCCTGTCGCTCAGTCAGGCCCCCCGATCATAGTTTCTGGGCAGCAGATGGTGTGGTGTAAAATCAGATCTCCTGCTCAGAAGCCACGATTCTGTACGAGGATAAGGGATCGCAATAGCTATCCCTCATCCCCATACTGTGGAGGAGATCGCCGCTTGCAAATGTGTCTCCTCCACTGAACGAGCAGCCGACTCGGGAAAGAATGCTTCCTGTGACAAATCAGCTGCAGAATTGTCCCGTGTAAATCTACCTTTAGTTGGAACCGCGTTGGAGGTAAAATTCAACCCAGTTTTGCAAAATTTTTATGGTGCATTGGAAAGAACTTTTTATTCATTTAGATTGGCTCAATTTGAAAACAATATACTGATCATTAGGCAAGAGGCTAGGGAAATGACATTTACAGACAACCATTTTACTGTGAAATTGCTTAGATTTGGAAAACCACAACTTACTTTAAAATTATCACCGAGAGATTATCACTAAAATATAGCTTTTATTTCAACTTTTAAAAAATTATACAATATGATAAAAGGTCTCCAATCCGAGTAGGGAGGGGAGGTAGCAGTGGAAAGGGCAGTAGATAGCCCTAGTCTGTCCGCTACACACTAGCAACCGATAGGGGCGATCCCGTGTCAGGAACCTTCCAGTGTCCCTAATGAGGCCCTGACACAGAATAGTACCCACCACCTGTGTGAGAGCAATAAGTCAACCACAGTCTGTCAAAGGTCAAATATAGTAGATTTCGTCCAAAGGACTCAAGATATTAGATAGATATTCAAAATCCCGACGCGTTTCACTGCAACCATGCAATGGGTTGCAGATCATCAGGGGACCAACTTTACAATGATGGTGTCTTTGATCAAATCAATCTGCTGGATCACAAATTCAATGACCAAATTGCAAAATGTACCAAAATCTAGGTATTAGATGATTATATATACACACAGACAGATAGTAGCATTCTTCGCCAAGCCTCACAATACCCTAGGTATCAGATGATTGTATGTATACACACACACACACACACACACACACACACACACAGATAGTAGCATTCTTCGCCAAGCCTCACAATACCCTAGGTATCAGATGATTGTATACACACACACACACAGATAGTAGCATGCTTCACCAGGATGGGTGATACATTCCCACTGGAAAGACTTGTTCCAAGTTCTTCCCATTTCTGTTGTGTGTCTTAAGAGTCTTACCAAGTCATACATGTGAGGATAGTCCGGGACGGGGCGGAAGGAGACAGTTATCTCTTCTAAGGCTACTTTCACTCTAGTGTTTTGGATTCCGTTTGTGGGATCCGTTTCAAGGCTCTCCGGTCCAAAACGGATCAGTTTAGCCCCGATGCATTCTGAATGGATAAGCATCAGTTCAGAATGCATCAGTTCGGCTCCGTTCCACCTCTATTCCGTTTTGGAGGCGGACACCAAAGCGCAGCATGCAGCATTTTGGTGTCCGTTTGAAGAGGCGGAGCCTAACGGATCCGTTTTTTTTTTACAATGTAAGTCAATGGGGACGGATCCGTTGTCAGTGACACAATATGGTGCATTTGAAAACGGATCCGTTCCCCATTGACTTTCAATGCAATTAAAAACGGATCCTTTTTGGACTTTGTCATTTTTCTTTAAACCTAATGCAAACGGATCCGTTCTGAACGGATACAAACGTTTGTATTAGAGGTGCGGATCCGTCTGTGCAAATAACAGACGGATCCGCACCAACGCTAGTGTGAAAGTACCCTAAGTTATATCCTTGGAGGGATTTGCCCATTCCTGAAGCCGTGTGAGGTGCAGGAGGTTAGAGGGGGCAGAATGTATTCACCACTCCATATTGGTGTCTAGGATCAGACAGGTCCGTCCTGATATCGAGAGGCTTCCTCTGGACAGAAGTGATGGATATAACTCAACTTCTTGTTTTATTATCCTAACCGAATAACAGCTTTGTTATAATGTGACAGGTTTCTTCTCCCCATGTATCGCTGAGCTTATATCGCTTTATATCAACTCCGTATATATTCATTGGCATTTATCATTGTGTCCATTTATTTATGCTTAGAACCTTGTAACCAATAAATCCGCATGTTTCTATAATACCTGCGTAATATTATTATATAATGCAAGACTCCATCTTTAGCATTAATGTCATCTCACGTGAAAAGACCTTATTATCTGAGGAAATGGTCGGCCTCAGATGTGACTTGTATCGATCGGGTTTTCTACAATTCACCAGGTCATGATATCGAGAAGTTATGAAAAATTCATGATTTTTTTTTGACCATAATTAATAATTCTTAATTGAATTATTATTATATCCCGACAGATAGGTGCGAGTCCCAGACCTAGATCGAGAACAGAAAGGGTTAAAGTGGTGGCTGGAGGACTCCGATCGGCCACCAACAAGCGCTCTCCCCATAGAAGTAATGGGAGAGCACCAGGCATGAGCAGCCATCGCTGAGTGGAGTCACTAAAGATCCAAACGCATCAATAGTAGAGATGAAAAGAAAAGGGCCTGCGGCTGAAAGCACGGACGACGCTGGGAACTCCGCACCGATATAGTGAAATATGTTCTTAGTGCAGGTTATAATCCAATATCAGCGTCTACGTGAGAAGCCACCAAAATATTCTAGAAACTCGATCTTCCGCAGATGAAACTGGGGTTATTTAAAAAGAGGAGATTGCCAGCGAACACTGCCACTTTAACAGCTATATTCCCCATTTCTGAATCCGCAAGGTACCTTGCCACAGGAGCGGCGAGAGGGAACACCCCCGTCGTGTGCCTTTCATCCAGAGGAAGGATATGGGTCCTTGCGGTAGGATTCGCGTATAAACCATTCATCTTAAAGCACCTTCCCCAACCAATCCCATTTCATATTGTCAAATGCTTTCTCAGCGTTAGATTCACCACCGCCGCCCTCCCTCATACAAATCCCACCTGCGATGTCCTGATACGGTCAGGGATGTAGATGGCCCTCTAGAATTTTATATCCTGCTTGAAATGAAAGAGCTTGCCCTCCTATCCAGCCACGACTCATAGGACGCCTTGTAAACAACGTGCTGCCCCTCGTCATCTTAGCATAGCGCTATAAGCCCTGGTACGTCCCCTCATCACTACTATCGCAGTCCCCCAATACAAAGTTGGATTGGATCTATGTTCTCGGTCGTCAGAACCGAACTTCAGCCACCAGGCTCTCAGGAGTTAAATAAACCTCATCTTTAGTGAGAAAGGAAGGAAATCTCCAGACGCAATCCAAAGCCCTCTAGTACGTGGTGTGAAGACCTACTGACACTGGCGCATGGTCCGATAGCTCTAGATCATGATTAGCGGTCATCTGCACCCTTTTCGCAGGTTCCACACTATATATTAACCTGCTCCGGACCGCCTAACGCGCGGATGCATCCAGGCGGCGGCAGGTTAATTCCTCCTGGGCGCATCCGCGCGTTATCTCGCGAGACTTCCTGTGAACATGCGCGCGCGCTCACAGGATCGCGTCGGAGAAAAGTTAAACTACAGCCTGCTAGTGCTGATCATGCGCTGGCAGGCTGTAGAAGTTAAAAAAAAAAATTGCATATCAGACGCTGTTTTGTTCACAGCGTCTGATATGCCTGCTGCCTGCTCCTTTGGTGGTCCCTTTTGCTTGGGACCACCAAAGGAAACATAGGTAAGCACACCAATCACCACACAGACCCCCCCCCCCCCATCCAACCCACCCCCCGGTCACTGATTAACCCCCAATTAACCCCCGAGTCACTAATCACCCCCCTGTAAGGCTCATTCAGATGTCCGTATGTGTCTTGCGGATCCATGGATCCGCAAAACACGGACACCGGCAATGTGCTTTCCGCATTTTGCGGAACCGCACATTGCCAGAACTATATAGAAAATGCCTTTTCCAGAAGAGGACATGCTCTATCTTTTGCGGAGCTGCGGTCGGATGTTTGGGGGCCGAAACCCGGAAGTTTGCGGCCGCAGCTCCGCAAATGCTGATGCGGCGAGCACATAGTGTGCTCTCCGCATCACCGCCGGCCCCATTCACACTGAAGGGGTCCGCATCTATTCTGCAGAATTGCGGAATAGATGCGGACGTGTGAATGGGCCTTACTTTTTGGCAGAGATTTTTTCATCCACATTGATCGATGCGAATGAAGAAATCTGTGCCGTTCATTTATTTATTTTTTTCAGCGCAGAGGCTGAACGGAAAAAAAAAAAAAATCTCATTCCCCGTCTGCTCAATATAAGGAGAATAGCAGAAACTCCTAATGCAGGCCATACGTGTAATGATTGCGGAGACCCTCAAATGCCAGGGCAGTACAAAAACCTCACATGTGACCCCATTTTAGAAAGAAGACACCCCAAGGTATTCCGTGAGGGGTATGGTGAGTTCATGTAAAATTTTATTTTTTGTCACAAGTTAGTGGAATATGAGACTTTGAACAAAAAAAAAAAAAAAAATAATAATAATATCAATTTCCGCTAACTTGCGCCCCAAAATTTTTTTTTTCTCTGAACTCGCCATGCCCCTCACGGAATACCTTGGGGTGTCTTCTTTCCACAATGGGGTCACATGTGGGGTATTTATACTGCCCTGGCATTTTAGGGGCCCTAAAGCGTGAGAAGAATTTTTAAAAAGTTGTCGTTTACAGCGATATTTCTCACACACAGTATGGGTATATGTAAAAATACACCCCAAAACACATTGCCCTACTTCTCCTGAGTACGGCGATACCACATGAGTGACACTTTTTTGCAGCCAAGATGCGCAAAGGGGCCCTAAAGCGTGAGAATCTAAAAAATCGTAAAAATGCCCTGTGAAATCCTAAAGGTACTCATTGGAATTGGGGCCCCTTTGCGCATCTTGGCTGCAAAAAAGTTTCACTGATGTGGTATCGCCGTACTCGGGAGAAGTGGGGCAATGTGTTTTGGGGTGTATTTTTATATATACCCATACTTTGTGTAAGAAATATCGCTGTAAACGACAACTTTTTAATTTTTTTATACAAAGTTGTCAGTTTACAGAGATATTTCTCTCACCTAACATGGGTATATGTAAAAATACACCCCAAAACACATTGCCCTACTTCTCCTGAGTACAGCGATACCACATGAGTGACACTTTTTTGCAGCCAAGATGCGCAAAGGGGCCGAAAGTCCAACGAGTACCTTTAGGCTTTACAGGGTTGCTCACAATTTAGCCCCGCCCAAAATGCCAGAACAGTAAACACACCCCACAAATGACCCCATTTCGGAAAGTAGACACCCCAAGGTATTCACTGAGGGGCATAGTGAGTCCGTGGGAGATTTTTATATTTTTTGCCAGAAGTTAGCAGAAATGGAAACTATTATTTTTTGTTTTCCTCAGAAAGTGTAATTTTCCGCTAACTTGTGAAAAAAAATGAAATGATACAGGAACTCACCATGCCCCTCCACGAATACTTTGGGGTGTGTTCTATCTAAAATGGTGTGATTTGGGGGTATTTATACTTTCCTGACATTCTAGCACCTGAAGAAACATGACAGGCGCTCAGAAAGTCAGAGCTGCTTCACAATGCCGAAATTCACTTTTCTGCACCATAGTTTGTAAACGCTATAACTTTTACCCAAACCAATAAATATACACTTATTGGACTTTTTTTTATCAAAGACATGTAGAACAATACATTTAGAGAAAAATTTATATAGAAATGTAGTTTTTTTTTAAATAATTTACAACAGAAAGTGAAAAACATTTTTTTGCAAAAATTTCGGTCATTTTTGATTAATAGCAAAAAAAGTAAAATGTCAGCAGCAATGAAATAGCACCAAATGAAAGCTCTATTAGTGAGAAGAAAAGGAGGTAAAATTCATTTGGGTGGTAAGTTGTAAGACGGAGCAATAAACGGTGAAAGTAGTGTAGTGCAGAATTGTAAAAAGTGGCCTGGTCATTAAGGGGGTTTAAGCCGGGGGGGCTGAGGTGGTGAAGGGGGTTTAAGCTAGGGGGGGCTGAAGGGGTTAACAAGTCTATACAAGACCAACTATTCTGGACAAGAGAAAAGTGAGCGTCTTCCCTGCAGTCCGGGTTATATAGTCTCCATTAGTGTTGAGCGAACCCGAACTGTAAAGTTCGGGTTCGTACCGAACTTTAGGGTTTTTGGTACCCGGACCTTTCCATAAAAGTTCGGGATCGGTGATTTAAAGGGAACCTGTCACCTCTACTATGCTACCCTCACTGAGCAGGTCTAAATGTTTATTGTGTTGCCCTAAACCAGGCATCAGCAACCTTCGGCTCCCAGCTGTTGTGAAACTACAATTCCCAGCATGCTCCATTCATTTCTATGTAAGTTCTTAGAAGAGCAGAGCAACTATGCACGCTGGGAGTTGTAGTTTCACAACAGCTGGGAGCCAAAGGTTGCCTACCCCGCCCTAAACATATAAATTACACTTTTAATCTCATCTGCAGCCAAATTCAGTAAGTTTGATGCATTTTGTACTTCCCGCCTTTTATGCAAATTGACATAACAGAGTCATATCTTACTGGTGTGACCAGAGAAGAGTCCGGCTCCTCAGCTCCGCCTAAGAAACGCCCCCATAGATAAAATCTAGCAGATCTGCTGTCAATCAAAGTCTAGGGGGAGGGAACTAGGCTCTGATGGTGTGAGGGGACGGCGGGAAAGCTTCAGAGGGGGATATAATGGGACAGGTTAGTCCTGAGAAGGTGATGGACGGATCGCTGGTAGCTATCAAGGTAGACAAACTTCTAAAACTGAATGTACCTTCATGTGAAAACATGGCGACAGGTTCCCGTTAATGGCGCTTGTTGAAAGGCTGCAGCCAATCAACGAGCGTTTAACTAGTGTGAAGAAGCCATCACAGCCGTGCCTACTAAGGGCTAGCGTTGAGCGCGAATATCGCAACCTCGAGCATTACCCGCTTCTTGTGAGACGGCTCCAATATCTAGGAATATTCTTCATTATTTAATATAGTTTATGTTATGTGAAAAATCGGTAATTAAATATGCGCATTAATCAAACCCAACCCAATCGGAAAGTTGCTTAACGCCCTTACTCAATTCGATTAATGCGCATATTTAATTACAGATTTTTCGCATAAACTATATTAAATAATGAAGAATATTCTAAATCAGTAATGATTTCCTACCCACATTGGTTTGCAGGGCTCTTACCCACATGTTGCTGCCCTTTCCAGGACTCTTTTAGAGCCATTTTAGTGCCCCAAAGTTCGGGTCCCCATTGACTTCCAAGGGGTCCGCTCAACCCTAGTCTCCATGTGTCAGAGGCCTGCGAGATGCAGAAATGAAGGTAGTACGTTTTCTAGGAGTAAGTGGCCTCTGGTTCTTACCCACCCCATCATCCTGAACCGGTGAGACAGTATTCATATCACTACCCACTACTTTTAGTGTGCTTTATAGAGGCTGGGCCATAGACCCTAACCCATAAACTGACCCTCTCTCCTTATCGCTATTAATACGTGAACTATCCTACCTTCATGGTCTAATTCCGGATATAAAAACCGGAAAGTGAAAGTCTTATAGATTAACAGTAAAAATAATGGCTGCCAGTCCAAAACTTCCTCATTCGATGTAAATCTTTCTCCTTAAGACGAGTTTCTTCAGCGCTGCAATATCTGGGCGCAGCCGCTTTAGAGGATGTAGCACCTCTGCCCATTAGTTTGGAGGCCCAAGCCACATTAATCCTCTTATATCGGGTTTCGACTGTCTCCTATATAGAGGACGTTGGGCCGGGGTCTCAGGTTTCCCCGGAGAATTTCTGAAGCAATGTGGGTATAATGAGTATCACAGCAGGATGGATGCGCCTGTACAAGGAATTGTAACCAGAAAGGAGAACCAAGAACACATGAATAGAGAATAAAGACTGCGGGAGGGTGGAACATACAAGTGCTGCGGACCCCTCTCTGTTCCAGGATCATGAGGTTTCCCTACTCCCTCCACTCACAGTTTCTACTTGGTGTAGGAACAGGAAAAGCGTGCGGCCTAGACGAGACCTCCAGCCCTCATGAGAATGTGAGATAACTACTGCCGGAAGCTGAACGAGTCTCCTAAGGGAGCATTTGTAAGAGCGAGTCCCCATAGGGATCGGGCCCGAGATGCTCACCCGGCAGATCTCTGGAGAGGTGGATTGCTGTTCTTGGCGAGCAGCTGCGTTGTGGCATTTCCTGGATCGCTCTCTAGGTGGACGCTACGTTTTTGGGTTGAGAGCTCCTGTATGTTGGGGGAGCCCCAATTCTGTCACCAATCACTTTCAGATGCCGGATGATATTGTGCGACTGCCTTTTCTGCTTCTTTTGCTGTAGTGTAAGAAGAAATGTTGAAATTTTCCTGGAAGATTAGTAAGGCCGTTGGGTCATGGCCCATAGCAGGTCAGATTTAGCGTTAGTACCCACTCTAGGAGACAACCGTGTCGGGGTGAGTGGGCTTACTACCTTTTGATCAAAATGTAAACCAATGTCTCCACTGTTTGCATGCGATATCACTAATGTCCTCTTATTGCTCCCATCTTGGGCAGAGCTCTGGTTGCAGAGTGCTGTGCATTTCTGTGTTTGTAAGTAAGGCCGTTGGGTACTGCAGCTGGAATAAGGCTGAATGCTCTTCTTCCCTTTACCACCCCCTCCGAGTAGTCCTCAAACAATAGGACTCTGACCCAAAGGTTCAGGGCCAATTCGGCGGGACCTTTCTATATACGGCAGGGAAATTTTAGTCAGAGTTTGTGGAGATCTTTTTGGCAGGACCGATTCCCCCAGTCCCACCAATAGAAAGTAATTCCATTTTCATTATCGTCCATTTTGTCAGTATTTTCTTTCACCGCCTCCATCAAAAGGTTTCCAAATGGTGTCGTCCTCCAGAAGGGAGTCTTTCTTCCAGACTCTCGTCTCTGTGTTTGGCTCCACACCGGCTTGAAGATGCGAGAGAGAAGCATGTATTGCGGTTTGTAATGTCTTCTGGATGTCCAAGTAGTTTCGCTGCCGCCACTGCCGGTCATATAATCGGAGTAGAAGCAGCTTCGGGACGCGGAGACAGATCAGCCATTGTCTCTTTCCTTATAGTTGCAAGTAGGTTGGGTGTAGACCCAGTACTGCAGGGGCCCCCAGATTGTTACTGTGTAAGAGATAGCGTTCCGTAAGAGACGTACTTTGGATTTAGGGCCAGGGGACTGTTCCTGGTCAGAATTGTATAATGCCTCCCTTCAGGTATTGTAACTTACAGAAGTTTGCCCCCCGATGAAGATGGCAGGATTGGGAGATACTAGGACAAAATGGCGGGAAGATGGTACTCAATGTCCCTAGGAATCAGTACCTTAGCATCAAGATGCTGGCGGTGTTGTCACCAGTTATAAGGAGACTGGACGCCCAGAACATACTTGTCGCCCTGCGTTATATAGGACGTCCCTGAGTTTCTCACATTAGGTCTCCCAGGCATGGCAGCGTCCATGTGCAGAGTCATGGGTATTACGAGGAGCAGAGATGTGGCCCCTGCCCAAGGCCTCTGTCTGTGTCCCCGGCCTTCTGAACCGCTGTGGTGCAGGAAAGCAGATCGGGAACGCTCCAAGATGGCATCGATATACTACTGCGGGTGGATTCAGCGGCGTTGCTTTCACAGACTTCCCTGACTATGCAGGGTAGTGAGCAGTCTCCCTCGGATCACTGGTGTTTACAACCCCACCTAAGTTGTCAGCACCCTCCTGCTGCAGGAGCAGCGCAGGGAACAACATCGTACAGCTACAGGAGCAGCGCAGGGAACAACATCGTACAGCTGCAGGAGCAGCGCAGGGAACAGCATTGTACAGCTGCAGGAGCAGCGCAGGGAACAGCATTGTACAGCTGCAGGAGCAGCGCAGGGAAAGACGTTGTGCAGGAGCAGCGCAGGGAACAACATCGTACAGCTGCAGGAGCAGCGCAGGGAACAACATCGTACAGCTAGAGGAGCAGCGCAGGGAACAACATCGTACAGCTGCAGGAGCAGCGCAGGGAACAGCATTGTACAGCTGCAGGAGCAGCGCAGGGAACAACATCGTACAGCTAGAGGAGCAGCGCAGGGAACAACATCGTACAGCTGCAGGAGCAGCGCAGGGAACAGCATTGTACAGCTGCAGGAGCAGCGCAGGGAACAACATCGTACAGCTGCAGGAGCAGCGCAGGGAACAACATCGTACAGCTGCAGGAGCAGCGCAGGGAACAACATCGTACAGCTGCAGGAGCAGCGCAGGGAACAACATCGTACAGCTAGAGGAGCAGCGCAGGGAACAGCATTGTACAGCTGCAGGAGCAGCGCAGGGAACAACATCGTACAGCTGCAGGAGCAGCGCAGCGAATGACATTGTACTGCTACAGGAGCAGCACAGGGAATGACACTGTACTGCTGCAGGAGCAGGGCAGAGAAAGACGTTGTACAGCAACAGGAGCAGCGCAGGGAACAGCATTTCACTGCTACAGAAGCAGCGCAGGGAAGGACATTGTACAGCTAGAGGAGCAGCACAGGGAAAGACGTTGTACAGCAACAGGAGCAGCGCAGGGAAATACATTGTACAGGAGCAGCGCAGGGAAAGACGTTGTACAGCAACAGGAGCAGCGCAGAGAAAGACATTGTACAGCTGCAGGAGCAGTGCAGGGAAAGACATTGTACAGCTGCACAGCTGCAGGAGCAGCGCGGGGAAAGGCACTGTTCAATATGGTCTTAAAGGAAGACGTTAAACTCTGAATTGCTTCTCATGCTTCACAGTAAGCCATGACAGGGATTGACTGCCATTGTTAATAAGAAGAATATCATGAATGAATACAGAGCATAGAGTTCACTGCGGCCCTAATGGAATGATGGCTCAGCACCGAGCTTACTGCAGCCCTGATAAGCTTTGGCATTAATGCATCTCCCCCTTCCCACACCAGAAGATGGACCGTACCTGGTATTGATGCATCTCCCCCTTCCCACACCAGAAGATGGACCGTACCTGGCATTGATGCATCTCCCCCTTCCCACACCAGAAGATGGACCGTACCTGGTATTGATGCATCTCCCCCTCCCCACACCAGAAGATGGACCGTACCTGGCATTGATGCATCTCCCCCTCCCCACACCAGAAGATGGACCGTACCTGGCATTGATGCATCTCCCCCTTCCCACACCAGAAGATGGACCGTACCTGGCATTGATGCATCTCCCCCTCCCCACACCAGAAGATGGACCGTACCTGGTATTGATGCATCTCCCCTTCCCACACCAGAAGATGGACCGTACCTGGTATTGATGCATCTCCCCTTCCCACACCAGAAGATGGACCGTACCTGGCATTGATGCATCTCCCCTTCCCACACCAGAAGATGGACCGTACCTGGTATTGATGCATCTCCCCTTCCCACACCAGAAGATGGACCGTACCTGGTATTGATGCATCTCCCCTTCCCACACCAGAAGATGGACCGTACCTGGTATTGATGCATCTCCCCTTCCCACACCAGAAGATGGACCGTACCTGGCATTGATGCATCTCCCCTTCCCACACCAGAAGATGGACCGTACCTGGCATTGATGCATCTCCCCTTCCCACACCAGAAGATGGACCGTACCTGGTATTGATGCATCTCCCCTTCCCACACCAGAAGATGGACCGTACCTGGCATTGATGCATCTCCCCTTCCCCACACCAGAAGATGGACCGTACCTGGCATTGATGCATCTCCCCTTCCCACACCAGAAGATGGACCGTACCTGGTATTGATGCATCTCCCCCTCCCCACACCAGAAGATGGACCGTACCTGGCATTGATGCATCTCCCCCTCCCCACACCAGAAGATGGACCGTACCTGGCATTGATGCATCTCCCCTTCCCACACCAGAAGATGGACCGTACCTGGCATTGATGCATCTCCCCCTTCCCACACCAGAAGATGGACCGTACCTGGTATTGATGCATCTCCCCCTCCCCACACCAGAAGATGGACCGTACCTGGTATTGATGCATCTCCCCCTCCCCACACCAGAAGATGGACCGTACCTGGTATTGATGCATCTCCCCCTCCCCACACCAGAAGATGGACCGTACCTGGTATTGATGCATATCCCCCTCCCCACACCAGAAGATGGACCGTACCTGGTATTGATGCATCTCCCCCTCCCCACACCACAAAAATGGACCGTACCTGGCATTGATGCATCTCCCCCTCCCCACACCAGAAAATGGAACTTACCCGGCATTGATGCATCTCCCCCTCCCCACACCAGAAAATGGAACTTACCTGGCATTGATGCATCTCCCCCTCCCCACACCAGAAAATGGAACTTACCTGGCATTGATGCATGTGCTCGGGGTCCTCGTACTCAAAACACTAAGAGGTTTGGGAGGATCATCAGCTGAGAAACTCCAGGCGGCCAAGTGAAAAGAGGCACGAACACCGACCGACACTGCGGATGGAGAAGAGAGAATGGCTGAGCGCCAATATAATGACCAGTCATACATACATCACCACCTACCAGCCAGCAATTCTCATCAGCAGTCTATACTTGTACTGCTACAGGGGCAGGGCAGGAAAAAGCACTATACCGCTACAGGAGCAGGGCAGGAAAAAGCACTATACCGCTACAGGAGCAGGGCAGGAAAAAGCACTATACCGCTACAGGAGCAGGGCAGGAAAAAGCACTATACCGCTACAGGAGCAGGGCAGGAAAAAGCACTATACCGCTACAGGAGCAGGGCAGGAAAAAGCGCTATACCGCTACAGGAGCAGGGCAGGAAAAAGCGCTATACCACTACAGGAGCAGGGCAGGAAAAAGCGCTATACCGCTACAGGAGCAGGGCAGGAAAAAGCACTATACCGCTACAGGAGCAGGGCAGGAAAAGCGCTATACCGCTACAGGAGCAGGGCAGGAAAAGCGCTATACCGCTACAGGAGCAGGGCAGGAAAAAGCACTATACCGCTACAGGAGCAGGGCAGGAAAAAGCGCAATACCGCTACAGGGGCAGGGCAGGAAAAAGCACTGTACCGCTACAGGAGCAGGGCAGGAAAAAGCACTGTACCGCTACAGGAGCAGGGCAGGAAAAAGCACTATACCGCTACAGGAGCAGGGCAGGAAAAAGCACTATACCGCTACAGGAGCAGGGCAGGAAAAAGCACTATACCGCTACAGGAGCAGGGCAGGAAAAAGCACTATACCGCTACAGGGGCAGGGCAGGAAAAAGCACTATACCGCTACAGGAGCAGGGCAGGAAAAAGCACTATACCGCTACAGGAGCAGGGCAGGCCAGGCAGTTTATATGGTCACCAGTAATATAAATTATATATATATATATATATATATATATATATATATATATATATATATATATATACATACATACATACATACACAAACACACATCACCGGTATATAGTCACCAGTCATATATAGTCACCTCCTAACATCCAGCACCTCTCATCCCTCATCTATATAGTCACCAGTCATATATAGTCACCTCCTAACATCCAGCACCTCTCATCCCTCATCTATATAGTCACCAGTCATATATAGTCACCTCCTAACATCCAGCACCTCTCATCCCTAATCTATATAGTCACCAGTCATATATAGTCACCTCCTAACATCCAGCACCTCTCATCCCTCATCTATATAGTCACCAGTCATATATAGTCACCTCCTAACATCCAGCACCTCTCATCCCTCATCTATATAGTCACCAGTCATATATAGTCACCTCCTAACATCCAGCACCTCTCATCCCTAATCTATATAGTCACCAGTCATATATAGTCACCTCCTAACATCCAGCACCTCTCATCACTAATCTATATAGTCACCAGTCATATATAGTCACCTCCTAACATCCAGCACCTCTCATCACTAATCTATATAGTCACCAGTCATATATAGTCACCTCCTAACATCCAGCACCTCTCATCACTAATCTATATAGTCACCAGTCATATATAGTCACCTCCTAACATCCAGCACCTCTCATCACTAATCTATATAGTCACCAGTCATATATAGTCACCTCCTAACATCCAGCACCTCTCATCACTAATCTATATAGTCACCAGTCATATATAGTCACCTCCTAACATCCAGCACCTCTCATCACTAATCTATATAGTCACCAGTCATATATAGTCACCTCCTAACATCCAGCACCTCTCATCACTAATCTATATAGTCACCAGTCATATATAGTCACCTCCTAACATCCAGCACCTCTCATCCCTAATCTATATAGTCACCAGTCATATATAGTCACCTCCTAACATCCAGCACCTCTCATCCCTAATCTATATAGTCACCAGTCATATATAGTCACCTCCTAACATCCAGCACCTCTCATCCCTAATCTATATAGTCACCAGTCATATATAGTCACCTCCTAACATCCAGCACCTCTCATCCCTAATCTATATAGTCACCAGTCATATATAGTCACCTCCTAACATCCAGCACCTCTCATCCCTAATCTATATAGTCACCAGTCATATATAGTCACCTCCTAACATCCAGCACCTCTCATCCCTAATCTATATAGTCACCAGTCATATATAGTCACCTCCTAACATCCAGCACCTCTCATCCCTCATCTATATAGTCACCAGTCATATATAGTCACCTCCTAACATCCAGCACCTCTCATCCCTAATCTATATAGTCACCAGTCATATATAGTCACCTCCTAACATCCAGCACCTCTCATCCCTCATCTATATAGTCACCAGTCATATATAGTCACCTCCTAACATCCAGCACCTCTCATCCCTAATCTATATAGTCACCAGTCATATATAGTCACCTCCTAACATCCAGCACCTCTCATCCCTAATCTATATAGTCACCAGTCATATATAGTCACCTCCTAACATCCAGCACCTCTCATCCCTAATCTATATAGTCACCAGTCATATATAGTCACCTCCTAACATCCAGCACCTCTCATCCCTCATCTATATAGTCACCAGTCATATATAGTCACCTCCTAACATCCAGCACCTCTCATCCCTAATCTATATAGTCACCAGTCATATATAGTCACCTCCTAACATCCAGCACCTCTCATCCCTCATCTATATAGTCACCAGTCATATATAGTCACCTCCTAACATCCAGCACCTCTCATCCCTCATCTATATAGTCACCAGTCATATATAGTCACCTCCTAACATCCAGCACCTCTCATCCCTAATCTATATAGTCACCAGTCATATATAGTCACCTCCTAACATCCAGCACCTCTCATCCCTCATCTATATAGTCACCAGTCATATATAGTCACCTCCTAACATCCAGCACCTCTCATCCCTAATCTATATAGTCACCAGTCATATATAGTCACCTCCTAACATCCAGCACCTCTCATCCCTAATCTATATAGTCACCAGTCATATATAGTCACCTCCTAACATCCAGCACCTCTCATCCCTAATCTATATAGTCACCAGTCATATATAGTCACCTCCTAACATCCAGCACCTCTCATCCCTAATCTATATAGTCACCAGTCATATATAGTCACCTCCTAACATCCAGCACCTCTCATCCCTAATCTATATAGTCACCAGTCATATATAGTCACCTCCTAACATCCAGCACCTCTCATCCCTCATCTATATAGTCACCAGTCATATATAGTCACCTCCTAACATCCAGCACCTCTCATCCCTAATCTATATAGTCACCAGTCATATATAGTCACCTCCTAACATCCAGCACCTCTCATCCCTCATCTATATAGTCACCAGTCATATATAGTCACCTCCTAACATCCAGCACCTCTCATCCCTCATCTATATAGTCACCAGTCATATATAGTCACCTCCTAACATCCAGCACCTCTCATCCCTCATCTATATAGTCACCAGTCATATATAGTCACCTCCTAACATCCAGCACCTCTCATCCCTAATCTATATAGTCACCAGTCATATATAGTCACCTCCTAACATCCAGCACCTCTCATCCCTAATCTATATAGTCACCAGTCATATATAGTCACCTCCTAACATCCAGCACCTCTCATCCCTCATCTATATAGTCACCAGTCATACAGTGCCTTGAAAACATTCTCACACCCCTTGAACTTTCCCACATTTTTTTTCACATTACACCCACAACCCTGAATGTATTTTACTGGCGTTTTACGTGATAGAACAAAGTGCCAGTCTGAGTGAAGAGAAAAGAAAATCATACAAGGTTTTCAAAATTTTCAATAAATACAAATCTAGAAAGTGTGGAGAGCATTCGTATTCAGCCCTGCACTCTGTTCCCCTATATAACATCCAGTGTGACCAATTCCCTTCAGAAGTCACCTCATTAGTACATCGAGTCCACCTGTGTGTAATGTCTTTTCAGTATAACTCCAGCCGTCCTGTGAAGGCCTCAGCATCATGAAAACCAAGGAACACACCAGACAGGTCAGGGAGAAAGTTGTGAAGTGTAAAGCAGGTTTAGGTTATAAAAAAACATCCCAAGCTCTGAACATCTCACGGAGCACTGTTCAACTCATCATTCAAAAATGGAAGGAGTATGGCACAACTGCAAACCTCCTGAGACATGGCCGTCCACCTAAACTGACAGCCCAGACAATGAGAGCACTGATTAGAGAAGCAGCCAAGAGGCCCATGGTCACTGTGAAGGGGCTGCAGAGACCCACAGCTCAGGTGGGAGAATCTGTCCACAGGACAACTATTAGTCTGCTACACAAATCTGCCTTTATGGAAGAGTGGCAAGAGGACAGCCATTTTTGATAGCCGGCCATAAGAAGTCCTGTCTGCAGTTTGCCAGAAGCCATGTAGGGGACACAGCAAATATGCGGAAGAAGGTGCTCAGGTCAGAAGAGACCAAAGTGGGACTTTTAGACCTAAACGTAAAAATCCTGGAGAAAAACCTGGTAGAAGCTGCAAAAGACATACGACTGGGGCGGAGGTTCACCTTCCAGCAGGACAATAACCCTCAACATCCAGCCAGAGCTGCAATGGAAAGGTTTAGATCAAAGCATCTTCATGTGTTAGAGCGGCCCAGTCACAGTCCAGCCCTGAATCCCATTGAGAATCTGTGATAAGACCTGAGAATTGCTGTTCACAGACGCTCTCCATCCGATCTGAGTGCGAGCTCTTCTACAAAGAAGAATGGGCCAAAATGTCAGCCTCTGGATGTGCAAAGCTGGGAGAGACCTACAGCTGAGGGTGGTCCTACAAAGTATTGAAAACCATGTATCAGCATCTTTTTATGTGTCGCTCTATCACTACAATAAAATACATTTAAGTTTGTGGTTATAACGTGAAAAAATGTGGAAAAGTTCAAGAGGTGTGAATACTTTTTCAAGGCACTGTACATACATCACCTCCATATAGTCACCAGCCGTGGTGGCACAGACCACTATGTGGCAAGATCGTTCTGTAGGGATATTGGCCCATGGGAAGGGGATATTAGCTGGAGGTCCGAGCCCCCCCTAAACGGTCTATTCTACCTCATTCCTGGGAGGCTTCATAGGATAAGATCTGGGAACAGTGAAGGCCTAGGAAAAGGTAAACCTCGCTGTCATGTTGCCAGGACCAATCCAAAGCTATCGTGGCATGGTGCAGTGTCCTGCACAGAGTACACAGCTGCCACGGAAGGATGAAGATGCGGACCACAAAGCTGATGTCCACGGGTAATGGAGGGCCCGAATGTGCTCAGAGAACCGTCCCCACCTGACGAGAAGGGGTCAGCCATTTATGCTGCGTGGTGCAGCAGGTTCTGGCTCCTTCTGACCAGGCCATGCTCTCTTCTGCCTTTACACCTCCCTGTACTGGCGCTGGTCGCCTGCGCGGTGTGTTCATACAGGTTAGTTGGTGCACCAGCCCGTATTCGGCTGCAGTCTGCTGACTCCATGTTTCCTGATGTCATCCTCTGACCCTTTCATCGATGAGCTGTATAAATCCACAGGAACCCAATGCTGGAGGTTTTTCCCTATCCCTGAAAATCTGCCACTTTATTATTTTCTCTGGGGCGTCGAGGCTATAATATCCAGAGAAACTCCTATGGTTAAAGGGCAGCGTCCATTGACAGTATATAAAATCTACACAATCACTCGGCTTACTCTGCTCATGGTGCCCGGCGCTCACTTGCTCGATCCGCTCTTTCAGCTCATAAACAGCTGGATCTCCTCGCAATTTTACTCCTAGTCCATCAGATTGATCCAGGAGGAGCTGCTGAAAGTCTGCTGCAAGATAAGGATGCCATAAATGCTGCCGGAGAGACTCTATAGAGGAGGTGACCCCCCAAATGGAGGCCTTGGAAACACAGAAGACCCCCCTACACATAGCAAAGGCTGTGGAGAAACACAAGAACCCGCCATACAATGGAGAGACAGAAGATTCCGCTCATGTTACAGTATAAGGCCTCTTGCACACGGCCATTGTGGTTCCGTGCATTGAGGACTGTGGTCCCCAAGGCACAGGCAATGTCCGTGGGGCGGCTGGCACGGATCCAGACCCATTCAACTTGAAAGGTTCCCTGATCCGTCCGTTCGGCAAAAAGATAGAACGGAAGCACGGATTGCAACCCCACAGAAGCACTCCGTAGTTCCATTCCAGGCTTCCTTTCCGCATCTTCCGATTTGCGGAAAGGGTCCGCATCAGTGATGCGGAATACACACGGCCGGTGCCCCGTGCATTGCAGAACTGCCGTATGCGGCCCGCAATACGGCCATGGGAGCACAACGGCCGTGTGCAAGAGGCCTAAGGTAGTGAGACACAAAAGACCCCCCACACATAGTACAGACCAGGGACAAGAGACGGAAGATCTTTCCACCCTGTATAGCAGAGACCAGGGAGACACAGCAGCAGCATCCGGGAAGACACAGACCGCCCCACGTACAGGTCGGGAGCCCCAATAGGATACATAGTTGGTTCATAGCTGCTCCCTGTGGATAGATGAGGCACCCATAGGATGTCCCAGGGTAGGATGTCCAGGACAGACTGCCCCCTGTAAGGGAGGCCTGAAACTGTAATTTCTTCCAGTCCTCGGCCATGCCCTCATTCACCAGCTCTGCAAGCAATCCTGGAGGAACGTCCTGAAGCCAATCACAGGTTTTATAAGAGAAGGAACGCACAAGGGAGGAGGTATGAGCATATGGACAACTGCAAGAGAGAGCACATAATCCATGAGCACGGGTGAAAACCAGGTACGGAGAGAAAGCACTGAGAGACTATAGCAGGAAGACGAGGAGATAGCGGGAACCTGAGAGATGAGAGGAGGAAACGCCAGAAAAGGAGTGAGGACAAGATGGAGAGACGAGAGTGGAGACACTGGAAACTGACTGGGAAGAGGGGACACTGGCAAACTGACTGGGAAGAGGGAGAGATGAGAGGAAGGGACACTGGAAACTGACTGGGAAGATGGGACACTGGGAACTGACTAGGAAGATGGAGAGATGAGGAAATGGAGATACCCGGAAATGACAGAGGAGAAGGAGGAGACACCAGGAGAGAGCAGATGGAGAAATTAGAGGGCAGCCACCAGAAACCAACTGAGGATAAGATAGAGAAGTTATAGAGGGGACACCTGGAACTGACTGAGAAGAATATACCGGGAACGGAGTGAGCAGATAGAGATATGAGAAGAGACCCCGGGAAAATGACTGAGGTGAAGATACGAGGAACTGGGTGAGCAGATGGAGAAATGAGAGAGCAAACAACGGACACGAACTAAGGGGGAAGATGGGGAAACGAGAGGAGGAAACACCAGGAACAGACTGAGGAGATTGAGAAATCAAGCGAAGACACCAAGAACCGACTTAGAAGATGGAGACATAAGAGAAGACATGGGGAACTGACTGAGAAGATGATGAAGACATTAGACACCAGGTACTAACAGAGCAAAAGATGGAACGATGAGAGAAGACACGTGGAACTAAATGAGGAGAAGATTGAGAGATGAAAGAAGAAGACAATGGGAACTGACTTAGAAGATGGGAGGAGAAGACAACAGGAAATGATTGAGAAGACTGAAAGATAAAAGGATACACCAGGAACTGACTGAGGAGATGGAGAAAGAGGAAGAGACAGCAGGAACTGTGAGAAGATGGAGAGATGAGACACTGGGAACTGACTGAGTAGAAGATGGAGAAAGAGAGGAAGAGACAGCAGGAACTGTGAGAAGATGGAGAGATGAGACACCGGGAACTGACCGAGTAGAAGATGGAGAAAGAGGAAGAGACAGCAGGAACTGTGAGAAGATGGAGAGATGAGACACTGGGAACTGACTGAGAAGATGGAGAAAGAGAGGAAGAGACAGCAGGAACTGTGAGAAGATGGAGAGATGAGACACTGGGAACTGACCGAGGACGATGGAGAAAGAGGAAGAGACAGCAGGAACTGTGAGAAGATGGAGAGATGAGACACTGGAGAAAGAGGAAGAGACAGCAGGAACTGTGAGAAGATGGAGAGATGAGACACTGGGAACTGACTGAGACGATGGAGAAAGAGAGGAAGAGACAGCAGGAACTGTGAGAAGATGGAGAGATGAGACACCGGGAACTGACTGAGACGATGGAGAAAGAGGAAGAGACCGCAGGAACTGTGAGAAGATGGAGAGATGAGACACTGGAGAAAGAGGAAGAGACAGCAGGAACTGTGAGAAGATGGAGAGATGAGACACCGGGAACTGACTGAGAAGATGGAGAAAGAGAGGAAGAGACCGCAGGAACTGTGAGAAGATGGAGAGATGAGACACCGGGAACTGACTGAGAAGATGGAGAAAGAGGAAGAGACAGCAGGAACTGTGAGAAGATGGAGAGATGAGACACCGGGAACTGACTGAGAAGATGGAGAAAGAGGAAGAGACAGCAGGAACTGTGAGAATATGGAGAGATGAGACACTGGAGAAAGAGGAAGAGACAGCAGGAACTGTGAGAAGATGGAGAGATGAGACACTGGGAACTGACCGAGACGATGGAGAAAGAGGAAGAGACCGCAGGAACTGTGAGAAGATGGAGAGATGAGACACTGGAGATAGAGAGGAAGAGACAACAGGAACTGTGAGAAGATGGAGAGATGAGACACTGGGAACTGACCGAGACGATGGAGAAAGAGGAAGAGACAGCAGGAACTGTGAGAAGATGGAGAGATGAGACACTGGGAACTGACCGAGACGATGGAGAAAGAGGAAGAGACAGCAGGAACTGTGAGAAGATGGAGAGATGAGACACTGGAGAAAGAGGAAGAGACAGCAGGAACTGTGAGAAGATGGAGAGATGAGACACCGGGAACTGACTGAGGAGATGGAGAAAGAGGAAGAGACAGCAGGAACTGTGAGAAGATGGAGAGATGAGACACTGGGAACTGACTGAGGAGATGGAGAAAGAGGAAGAGACAGCAGGAACTGTGAGAATATGGAGAGATGAGACACTGGAGAAAGAGGAAGAGACAGCAGGAACTGTGAGAAGATGGAGAGATGAGACACTGGGAACTGACTGAGTAGGAGATGGCATGGGTCTCACTCACTCTTGGAAGGGGGTGGTCTGCAGAGACTGCATCAGGTTGGTCATCCGCACTGAATGATGTCTGATCTTCCCCTGTAAATGCACAGATTGGTCAGAATTACAAAGAGTCATATTGGGGGGAAGGGGGGGGGGGGTAGCAGGCTATGGTCACAATCTGTGGGGCCCCAATAACTAGACTGGTCTACATCCTGCTTCAACTGTGACCCGCCTGTGTAGGGCGACAACACGCCCCCCGCCGTGTAGGGCAACAGACCCCCTCTCCCGCCTATGTAGGGCGACAGCCCAACCCCACCCCCCGCCTGTGTAGGGAGACCGCCCCAACCCTCCCAGCCCGTGTAGGGTGACAGACCAACAACCCCCCACCTTGGGTAGGGCGACAGACCAACCCCCCCCCCCGGAGGGGAGCTGTCTCCCTACACGAGGTGTACTGTGTGGGTTGTTACCGTTAGCAGGGTGTCCCCCAGGTGGCAATGCGGTTCCAGTATTCGTCCCATACACTGAAAGGCAATACTCTTATGATCCCAACAGAAGCGGCCCATCTGCGGAGAATAAAAATACAAAAAAAAAAATTACTACCACCATCATCTCCACTACAGTAATCATCAGCACCATTATCTCCACTAGAGGAATCATCATCGTCACCAGCATCATCATCTCCACTAGTGCCATCATCATTGTCACCATCATCTCCACTACAGTAATCATCAGCACCATTATCTCCACTAGAGTAACCATCATCGTCAACAGTATCATCATCTCCACTAGTGTCATCATCATTGTCACCATCATCTCCACTAGTGTCATCATCATTGTCACCATCATCTCCACTAGTGTCATCATCATTGTCACCATCATCTCCACTACAGTAATCATCGTCACCATTATCTCCACTAGAGGAATCATCATCGTCACCAGCATCTCCACTTGCATCATTATCATCGTCGTCACCATCATCTCCACTACAGTAATCATCATTACTAGGGATGAGCGAATCGACTTCGGATAAAACATTCGAAGTTGATTCGCATAAAACTTCATTTCAATAATGTACGGAGCGAGCGCTCCGTGCAGTATTGAAACGTAGTTTTATGCGAATCAACTGAAGTTGATTCGCTCATCCCTAATCATTCCCACCATCATCTCCACTACGGTAATCATCATTGTCACCATCATCTCCACTAGAGTAATCATCATTGTCACCATCATCTCCACTAGAGTAATCATCATTGTCACCATCATCTCCACTACAGTAATCATCATTGTCACCATCATCTCCACTAGAGTAATCATCATTGTCACCATCATCTCCACTAGAGTAATCATCATTGTCACTATCATCTCCACTACAGTAATCATCATTGTCACCATCATCTCCACTACAGTAATCATCTGTCACCATCATCTCCACTAGAGTCTTCATCATTGTCACCATCATCTCCACTACAGTAATCATCATTGTCACTATCATCTCCACTAGAGTAATCATCATTGTCACCATCATCTCCACTACAGTAATCATCGTCACCATCATCTCCACTAGAGTCTTCATCATTGTCACCATCATCTCCACTACAGTAATCATCATTGTCACTATCATCTCCACTAGAGTAATCATCATTGTCACCATCATCTCCACTACAGTAATCATCACTGTCACCATCATCTCCACTAGAGTCTTCATCATTGTCACCATCATCTCCACTACAGTAATCATCATTGTCACCATCATCTCCACTAGAGTCTTCATCATTGTCACCATCATCTCCACTACAGTAATCATCATTGTCACCATCATCTCCACTAGACTAATCATCACCATCATCTCCACTACAGTAATCATTACCACCATCATCTCCACTACAGTAATCATCATTGTCACCATCATCTCCACGACAGTAATCATTATTACCACCATCATCAGCTATCATTACCACCATCATCTCTACCACCTCCACCCCACAGCCAGTTTATACTTAAGAGCCAATGGCTCTTAACCCTTTTATTTTTTCCTTCTCTGCTGAGAGTTAAGGTTTCAGCTTGAGGCTGCACTACTGAGACGCCGACGATGATCAGGTATAGGGCTGCACTACATTTTTCCCGTCCTGCTGCTCTGCAGGGTCAGTGACCTTCTGCTCTCCTTACCAAGAGATAATGGAGCGATGCATCTGGTGCAGTGACAGGCGAAGCCTTCAGAGCGCCCCTCACCCCAGGGGATGCATTCGGACCCTATGTATGTATGGGCCCCCCTGCAGGTTCCTGACCTGTTTGCTGAAGGAGAGGGTCACTCCGGCCATGTTCTGGTTTGTGTGTCGCAGGAACCTCGTTTTCTTATAAACCAAATCAGATTCTCTGACAGGAGCAAAACTGCAATCTGGAAATGGAGAAGAATCAGAGAGAGAAAGAATCCATGTGATTCCAGAGGAAATAAAGGAGGAGTGCTGCGGTCAGTCTACCCCTGGTAATACGGACTTGGTCGAGTCACCGCCTGCAGCAGCTAAGTCAGAACTGCTAGTGAACGTTCTCTAAAATGTCCCCAGGAGAGCTGCGGTCTGTCTACCCCTGGTAATACGGACTTGGTGGAGTCACCTACAGCGCCGGCTAAGTCAGAACTGCTAGTGAACATTCTCTTTAATGTCTCCTGGCGCACTGCGGTCAGTCTACCCCTGGTAATATGGACTTGGGGGAGTCACCGCCTGCAGCAGCTAAGTCAGAACTGCTAGTGAACATTCTCTTTAATGTCCCCAGGAGTGCTGCGGTCTGTCTACCCCTGGTAATACGGACTTGGTGGAGTCACCTACGGCACCGGCTAAGTCAGAACTGCTAGTGAACATTCTCTATAATGTCTCCAGGAGCGCTGCGGTCTGTCTACCCCTGGTAATACGGACTTGGTGGAGTCACTGCCTGCAGCAGCTAAGTCAGAACTGCTAGTGAACGTTCTCTAAAATGTCCCCAGGAGCGCTGCGGTCTGTCTACCCCTGGTAATACGGACTTGGTGGAGTCACCTACAGCGCCGGCTAAGTCAGAACTGCTAGTGAACATTCTCTTTAATGTCTCCTGGAGCACTGCGGTCAGTCTACCCCTGGTAATATGGACTTGGGGGAGTCACCGCCTGCAGCAGCTAAGTCAGAACTGCTAGTGAACATTCTCTTTAATGTCCCCAGGAGTGCTGCGGTCTGTCTACCCCTGGTAATACGGACTTGGTGGAGTCACCTACGGCACCGGCTAAGTCAGAACTGCTAGTGAACGTTCTCTAAAATGTCCCCAGGAGTGCTGCGGTCTGTCTACCCCTGGTAATACGGACTTGGGGGAGTCACCTACGGCACCGGCTAAGTCAGAACTGCTAGTAAACGTTCTCTACAATGTCTCCAGGAGCGCTGCGGTCTGTCTACCCCTGGTAATACGGACTTGGTGGAGTCACTGCCTGCAGCAGCTAAGTCAGAACTGCTAGTGAACGTTCTCTTTAATGTCTCAAGGAGTGCTGCGGTCTGTCTACCCCTGGTAATACAGACTTGGGGGAGTCACCTACAGCGCCGGCTAAGTCAGAACTGCTAGTGAACATTCTCTTTAATGTCTCCTGGCGCACTGCGGTCAGTCTACCCCTGGTAATACGGACTTGGGGGAGTCACCTACGGCACCGGCTAAGTCAGAACTGCTAGTGAACATTCTCTTTAATGTCCCCAGGAGTGCTGCGGTCTGTCTACCCCTGGTAATACGGACTTGGTGGAGTCACCGCCTGCAGCAGCTAAGTCAGAACTGCCAGTGAACGTTCTCTTTAATGTCTCAAGGAGTGCTGCGGTCTGTCTACCCCTGGTAATACGGACTTGGTGGAGTCACCTACGGCACCGGCTAAGTCAGAACTGCTAGTGAACGTTCTCTAAAATGTCTCCAGGAGTGCTGCGGTCTGTCTACCCCTGGTAATACGGACTTGGGGAGTCACCTACGGCACCGGCTAAGTCAGAACTGCTAATGAACGTTCTCTTTAATGTCTCCTGGAGCGCTGCGGTCTGTCTACCCCTGGTAATACGGACTTGGTGGAGTCACTGCCTGCAGCAGCTAAGTCAGAACTGCTAATGAACGTTCTCTTTAATGTCTCCTGGAGCACTGCGGTCTATTTTTAATTGGCCTTTATTAAAAATATTTAGCCATTCGGTCACAAAGGGTCAACTGATTTTCTAGCTGTGTGACTGGTACTTTCACTTTGTGCCATCTAATAAACCTCATCGCTAAACTACTGAGAGTCCTAAACACTTATGTAAGCCAGATTCTTATCAGTAAGGTAAGAGCTGACCTATAATGAGTGTTTATAATGTCAGAGAGCAGAGATAAGGAGCCCGTCAGCTCTCCAAATGACGGAAAAGACAGTCTACAGGCTGCCACTACAGCAACACAGCTCTGTACACAGAAAATGATTCAATATGGTTAAGAAAGACCAAAAATTATTTTTAGCACAAAATAAGTACAATGCAATAATTTTAAAAAATGCCCCCAAAAAGGGTCCATAGCCTTTAAAGGGCTTCTGTCACCCCCCAAAAGCCTTTTTTTTTTACCTCACTAAAAAGCTTATAGGGCGATTATTCTAAACATATTCTTGTTAACCGTTTTTGTAGGTTAATTTTGCTATAAAACTTTATTTTATAATATGCAAATTACCTTGCTGCATCCCGCTTGTAAAAAAACACCCCTCCTGTGGTTGATTGACAGGGCCTGCGCCGACTGAAGAACGGTATGGCGCAGGCGCGAGATTTTAAACGGAGACAGGGCCAGCTGGAGGAGGAGAGCGCTCCCTGGCCCTGTCAATCAACCACAGGAGGGGCGTTTTTTTACAAGCGGGATGCAGCAGCTACCAGCAAGTAAACGCCCTACTTGCTGGTAGCAAGGTAATTTGCATTATATAAAATAACGTTTTATAGCAAAATTAACCTACAAAAACGGTTAACAAGAATATGTTTAGAATAATCGCCCTATAAGCTTTTTAGTGAAGTAAAAAAAAAAAAAAAAGGCTTTTGGGGGGTGACAGAAGCCCTTTAATGTGACTTTCAACATGGTTTCAAACACTCAGCTACTCAGAGGCGTCCTTAGTAAACCCACTACAGAGGCAATTAAAGGGCGTCTATCAGCAGCTCTGTCCCTATGACACTGGCTGACCCGTTACATGTGCTCCTGGCAGCTGAAGGCATCTGTCAGCAGTTCTGTCCCTATGACACTGGCTGACCTGTTACATGTGCTCCTGGCAGCTGAAGGCATCTGTCAGCAGTTCTGTCCCTATGACACTGGCTGACCTGTTACACGTGTTCCTGGCAGCTGAAGGCATCTGTCAGCAGTTCTGTCCCCATGACACTGGCCGACCTGTTACATGTGCTCCTGGCAGCTGAAGGCATCTGTCAGCAGTTCTGTCCCGATGACACCAGCTGACCTGTTACATGTGCTCCCGGCAGCTGAAGGCATCTGTCAGCAGCTCTGTCCCTATGACACTGGCTGACCTGTTACATGTAGTTCTGGCAGCTGAAGGCATCTGTCAGCAGTTCTGTCCCTATGACACTGGCTGACCTGTTACATGTAGTTCTGGCAGCTGAAGGCATCTGTCAGCAGTTCTGTCCTTATGACACCGGCTGCCCTGTTACATGTGCTCCTGGCAGCTGAAGGCATCTGTCAGCAGTTCTGTCCCTATGACACCGGCTGACCTGTTACAGGAGCTCCTGGCAGCTAAAGGCATCTGTCAGCAGCTCTGTCCCTATGACACTGGCTGACCTGTTACAGGAGCTCCTGGCAGCTGAAGGCATCTGTCAGCAGTTCTGTCCCTATGACACTGGCTGACCTGTTACATGTGCTCCTGGCAGCTGAAGGCATCTGTCAGCAGCTCTGTCCCTATGACACTGGCTGACTTGTTACATGTGCTCCTGGCATCTGAAGGCATCTGTCAGCAGCTCTGTCCCTATGACACCGACTGACCTGTTACATGTGCTCCTAGCATCTGAAGGCATCTGTCAGCAGCTCTGTCCCTATGACATTGGCTGACCTTTTACATGTGCTCCTGGCAGCTGAAGGCATCTGTCAGCAGTTCTGTCCCTATGACACCGGCTGACCTGTGACATGTGCTCCTGGCAGCTGAAGGCATCTGTCAGCAGCTCTGTCCCTATGACACTGGCTGACCTGTTACATGTGCTCCTGGCAGCTGAAGGCATCTGTCAGCAGTTCTGTCCCTATGACACTGGCTGACCTGTTACACGTGTTCCTGGCAGCTGAAGGCATCTCTCAGCAGTTCTGTCCCCATGACACTGGCCGACCTGTTACATGTGCTCCTGGCAGCTGAAGGCATCTGTCAGCAGTTCTGTCCCGATGACACCAGCTGACCTGTTACATGTGCTCCCGGCAGCTGAAGGCATCTGTCAGCAGCTCTGTCCCGATGACACCAGCTGACCTGTTACATGTGCTCCCGGCAGCTGAAGGCATCTGTCAGCAGCTCTGTCCCTATGACACTGGCTGACCTGTTACATGTAGTTCTGGCAGCTGAAGGCATCTGTCAGCAGTTCTGTCCCTATGACACCGGCTGACCTATTACATGTGCTGCTGGCAGCTGAAGGCATCTGTCAGCAGCTCTGTCCCTATGATACTGGCTGACCTGTTACATGTGCTCCTGGCAGCTGAAGGCATCTGTCAGCAGCTCTGTCCCTATGACACCGACTGACCTGTTACATGTGCTCCTGGCAGCTGAAGGCATCTGTCAGCAGCTCTGTCCCCATGACACTGGCCGACCTGTTACATGTGCTCCTGGCAGCTGAAGGCATCTGTCAGCAGTTCTGTCCCGATGACACCAGCTGACCTGTTACATGTGCTCCCGGCAGCTGAAGGCATCTGTCAGCAGCTCTGTCCCTATGACACTGGCTGACCTGTTACATGTAGTTCTGGCAGCTGAAGGCATCTGTCAGCAGTTCTGTCCCTATGACACCGGCTGACCTATTACATGTGCTGCTGGCAGCTGAAGGCATCTGTCAGCAGCTCTGTCCCTATGACACCGACTGACCTGTTACATGTGCTCCTGGCAGCTGAAGGCATCTGTCAGCAGCTCTGTCCCTATGACACTGGCTGACCTGTTACATGTGTGCCTGGCAGCTGAAGGCATCTGTCAGCAGCTCTGTCCCTATGACACTGGCTGACCTGTTACATGTGCTCCGGGCATCTGAAGGCATCTGTCAGCAGCTCTGTCCCTATGACATTGGCTGACCTTTTACATGTGCTCCTGGCAGCTGAAGGCATCTGTCAGCAGTTCTGTCCCTATGACACCGGCTGACCTGTTACATGTGCTCCTGGCAGCTGAAGGCATCTGTCAGCAGCTCTGTCCCTATGACATCGGCTGACCTGTTACAGGAGCTCCTGGCAGCTGAAGGCATCTGTCAGCAGCTCTGTCCCTATGACACTGGCTGACCTGTTACATGTGCTCCTGGCAGCTGAAGGCATCTGTCAGCAGTTCTGTCCCTATGACACCAGCTGACTTGTTACATGTGCTCCTGGCATCTGAAGGCATCTGTCAGCAGCTCTGTCCCTATGACACCGACTGACCTGTTACATGTGCTCCTGGCATCTGAAGGCATCTGTCAGCAGTTCTGTCCCTATGACACTGGCTGACCTGTTACATGTGCTCCTGGCAGCTGAAGGCATCTGTCAGCAGCTCTGTCCCTATGACACCGGCTGACCTGTTACATGTGCTCCTGGCAGCTGAAGGCATCTGTCAGCAGCTCTGTCCCTATGACACCGGCTGACCTGTTACATGTGCTCCGGGCATCTGAAGGCATCAGTCAGCAGTTCTGTCCCTATGACACCGGCTGACCTGTTACATGTGCTCCTGGCAGCTGAAGGCATCTGTCAGCAGCTCTGTCCCTATGACACCGGCTGACCTGTTACAGGTGCTCCTGGCAGCTGAAGGCATCTGTCAGCAGCTCTGTCCCTATGACACTGGCTGACCTGTTACATGTGCTCCTGGCATCTGAAGGCATCTGTCAGCAGCTCTGTCCCTATGACACTGGCTGACCTGTTACATGTGCTCCTGGCATCTGAAGGCATCTGTCAGCAGCTCTGTCCCTATGACACCGACTGACCTGTTACATGTGCTCCTGGCATCTGAAGGCATCTGTCAGCAGTTCTGTCCCTATGACACTGGCTGACCTGTTACATGTGCTCCTGGCAGCTGAAGGCATCTGTCAGCAGCTCTGTCCCTATGACACTGGCTGACTTGTTACATGTGCTCCGGGCATCTGAAGGCTTCTGTCAGCAGTTCTGTCCCTATGACACAGGCTGACCTGTTACATGTGCTCCTGGCAGCTGAAGGCATCTGTCAGCAGTTCTGTCCCTATGACACCGGCTGACCTGTTACATGTGCTCCTGGCAGCTGAAGGCATCTGTCAGCAGTTCTGTCCCTATGACACCGGCTGACCTGTTACATGTGCACCTGGTATCTGAAGGCATCTGTCAGCAGCTCTGTCCCTATGACTCCGGCTGACCTGTTACATGTGCACCTGGTATCTGAAGGCATCTGTCAGCAGCTCTGTCCCTATGACTCCGGCTGACCTGTTACATGTGCTCCTGGCAGCTGAAGGCATCTGTCAGCAGTTCTGTCCCCATGACACTGGCTGACATGTTACATGTGCTCCTGGCAGCTGAAGGCATCTGTCAGCAGTTCTGTCCCTATGACACCGGCTGACCTGTTACATGTGCTCCTGGCAGCTGAAGGCATCTGTCAGCAGCTCTGTCCCTATGACATCGGCTGACCTGTTACATGTGCTCCTGGCATCTGAAGGCATCTGTCAGCAGCTCTGTCCCTATGACATCGGCTGACCTGTTACAGGAGCTCCTGGCAGCTAAAGGCATCTGTCAGCAGCTCTGTCCCTATGACATCGGCTGACCTGTTACATGTGCTCCTGGCATCTGAAGGCATCTGTCAGCAGCACTGTCCCCATGACACTGGCTGACCTGTTACATGTGCTCCTGGCAGCTAAAGGCATCTGTCAGCAGCTCTGTCCCTATGACACTGGCTGACCTGTTACATGTGCTCCTGGCATCTGAAGGCATCTGTCAGCAGCACTGTCCCTATGACACTGGCTGACCTGTTACATGTGCTCCTGGCAGCTGAAGGCATCTGTCAGCAGCTCTGTCCCTATGACACCGACTGACCTGTTACATGTGCTCCTGGCATCTGAAGGCATCTGTCAGCAGTTCTGTCCCTATGACACTGGCTGACCTGTTACATGTGCTCCTGGCAGCTGAAGGCATCTGTCAGCAGTTCTGTCCCCATGACACTGGCTGACGTGTTACATGTGCTCCTGGCAGCTGAAGGCATCTGTCAGCAGTTCTGTCCCTATGACACCGGCTGACCTGTTACATGTGCTCCTGGCAGCTGAAGGCATCTGTCAGCAGTTCTGTCCCCATGACACTGGCTGACATGTTACATGTGCTCCTGGCAGCTGAAGGCATCTGTCAGCAGCTCTGTCCCTATGACACTGGCTGACCTGTTACATGTGCTCCTGGCAGCTGAAGGCATCTGTCAGCAGTTCTGTCCCTATGACACCGGCTGACCTGTTACATGTGCTCCTGGCAGCTGAAGGCATCTGTCAGCAGCTCTGTCCCTATGACACTGGCTGACCTGTTACAGGAGCTCCTGGCAGCTAAAGGCATCTGTCAGCAGCTCTGTCCCTATGACACTGGCTGACCTGTTACATGTGCTCCTGGCATCTGAAGGCATCTGTCAGCAGCTCTGTCCCTATGACACTGGCTGACCTGTTACATGTGCTCCTGGCAGCTGAAGGCATCTGTCAGCAGCTCTGTCCCTATGACACCGACTGACCTGTTACATGTGCTCCTGGCAGCTGAAGGCATCTGTCAGCAGTTCTGTCCCCATGACACTGGCTGACTTGTTACATGTGCTCCTGGCAGCTGAAGGCATCTGTCAGCAGCTCTGTCCCTATGACACTGGCTGACCTGTTGGCGGAGGATTACTTCAGCCGTATAGACTATATTACTATGGGATGCATACCAAACCACACATATAGTATACATGGATGTGACACACTGGGTGCAGGCAGTCTGGAGGTCTCATGGATGTGACACACTGGGTGCAGGCAGTCTGGAGGTCTCACACTGGGTGCAGGCAGTCTGGATGTCTCACACTGGGTGCAGGCAGTCTGGATGTCTCAGGGATGTGACACACTGGGTGCAGGCAGTCTAGAGGTCTCTGGGATGTGACACACTGGGGTGCAGGCAGTCTGGAGGTCTCGGGGATGTGACACACTGGGGTGCAGGCAGTCTGGATGTCTCACACTGGGTGCAGGCAGTCTGGATGTCTCTGGGATGTGACACACTGGGTGCAGGCAGTCTGGAGGTCTCTGGGATGTGACACACTGGGTGCAGGCAGTCTGGAGGTCTCTGGGATGTGACACACTGGGTGCAGGCAGTCTGGAGGTCTCTGGGATGTGACACACTGGGTGCAGGCAGTCTGGAGGTCTCTGGGATGTGACACACTGGGTGCAGGCAGTCTGGAGGTCTCTGGGATGTGATACACTGGGTGCAGGCAGTCTGGATGTCTCTCACACTGGGTGCAGGCAGTCTGGAGGTCTCTGGGATGTGACACACTGGGTGCAGGCAGTCTGAAGGTCTCTGGGATGTATCACACTGGGTGCAGGCAGTCTGGAGGTCTCTGGGATGTGACACACTGGGTACAGGCAGTCTGGAGGTCTCTCACATGTGACACACTGGGTGCAGGCAGTCTGGAGGTCTCTGGGATGTGACACACTGGGTGCCGGCAGTCTGGAGGTCTCTGGGATTGACACACTGGGTGCAGGCAGTCTGGAGGTCTCTCACATGTGACACACTGGGTGCAGGCAGTCTGGAGGTCTCTCACATGTGACACACTGGGTGCAGGCAGTCTGGAGGTCTCTGGGATTGACACACTGGGTGCAGGCAGTCTGGAGGTCTCTGGGATTGACACACTGGGTGCAGGCAGTCTGGAGGTCTCTGGGATTGACACACTGGGTGCAGGCAGTCTGGAGGTCTCTGGGATGTGACACACTGGGTGCAGGCAGTCTGGAGGTCTCTGGGATGTGACACACTGGGTGCAGGCAGTCTGGAGGTCTCTGGGATGTGACACACTGGGTGCAGGCAGTCTGGAGGTCTCTGGGATGTGACACACTGGGTGCAGGCAGTCTGGAGGTCTCTCACATGTGACACACTGGGTGCAGGCAGTCTGGAGGTCTCTCACATGTGACACACTGGGTGCAGGCAGTCTGGAGGTCTCTCACATGTGACACACTGGGTGCAGGCAGTCTGGAGGTCTCTGGGATGTGACACACTGGGTGCAGGCAGTCTGGAGGTCTCTGGGATTGACACACTGGGTGCAGGCAGTCTGGAGGTCTCTCACATGTGACACACTGGGTGCAGGCAGTCTGGAGGTCTCTGGGATGTGACACACTGGGTGCCGGCAGTCTGGAGGTCTCTGGGATTGACACACTGGGTGCAGGCAGTCTGGAGGTCTCTCACATGTGACACACTGGGTGCAGGTAGTCTCGAGGTCTCTCACATGTGACACACTGGGTGCAGGCAGTCTGGAGGTCTCTGGGATGTGACACACTGGGTGCAGGCAGTCTGGAGGTCTCTGGGATGTGACACACTGGGTGCAGGCAGTCTGGAGGTCTCTGGGATGTGACACACTGGATGCAGGCAGTCTGGAGGTCTCTGGGATGTCTCACACTGGATGCAGGCAGTCTGGAGGTCTCTGGGATGTCTCACACTGGATGCAGGCAGTCTGGATGTCTCTGGGATGTGACACACTGGGTGCAGGCAGTCTGGATGTCTCTCACACTGGGTGCAGTCAGTCTGGAGGTCTCTGGGATGTGACACACTGGGTGCAGGCAGTCTGGAGGTGTCTCACATGTGACACACTGGGTGCAGTCAGTCTGGAGGTCTCTGGGATGTAACACACTGGGTGCAGGCAGTCTGGAGGTGTCTCACATGTGACACACTGGGTGCAGTCTGGAGGTCTCTGGGATGCAGTATACGGACAGGGTCTTACCACAGTTGGGGGAGAGAAGGGGGAAGGGGAAAGGCTCCTCAGGGGTCCACGTCTCCTGCTTCCTGCTGTACAAGGGGATGAAAGAGCCGCAGCTCTGCGGAGAGAAAGAGAGCGTTATAGCTACAGAAAACTACACACACAGAGTGTAGAAGTGAGTGTGTGTGTGTGTGTGTGTGTATAGAGAAGTGAGTGTGTGTATAGAGAGGTGAGTGTGTATAGAGAGAAGTGTGTGTGTGTGTACAGAGAAGTGCGTGTACGGAGAAGCGTGTGTGTATAGAGAAGCGTGTGTGTATAGAGAAGCGAGTGTGTGTGTACAGAGAAGCGAGTGTGTGTGTACAGAGAAGCGTGTGTGTGTGTACAGAGAAGTGTGTGTGTGTGTACAGAGAAGTGTGTGTGTGTACAGAGAAGTGTGTGTGTGTGTACAGAGATGTGTGTGTGTGTGTGTGTACAGAGAAGTGTGTGTGTGTGTGTATATATATATATATATATATATATATATATATATATATATATATATATATATATAGAGAAGTGAGTGTGTATAGAGAAGTGCGTGTGTGTACAGAGAAGTGCGTGTGTGTACAGAGAAGTGCGTGTGTGTATACAGAGAAGTGCGTGTGTGTATACAGAGAAGTGCGTGTGTGTATACAGAGAAGTGCGTGTGTGTATACAGAGAGAGTGCGTGTGTGTATACAGAGAAGTGCGTGTGTGTATACAGAGAAGTGCGTGTGTGTATACAGAGAAGTGCGTGTGTGTATACAGAGAAGTGCGTGTGTGTATACAGAGAAGTGCGTGTGTGTACAGAGAAGTGCGTGTGTGTACAGAGAAGTGCGTGTGTGTACAGAGAAGTGTGTGTGTGTATAGAGAAGTGTGTGTATAGAGAAGTGCGTGTGTGTATACAGAGAAGTGCGTGTGTGTATACAGAGAAGTGCGTGTGTGTATAGAGAAGTGTGTGTATAGAGAAGTGCGTGTGCGTGTATAGAGAAGTGCGTGTGCGTGTATAGAGAAGTGCGTGTGCGTGTATAGAGAAGTGCGTGTGTGTGTATAGAGAAGTGCGTGTGTGTGTATAGAGAAGTGCGTGTGTGTGTATAGAGAAGTGCGTGTGTGTACAGAGAAGTGCGTGTGTGTACAGAGAAGTGCGTGTGTATAGAGAAGTGAGTGTGTACAGAGACGTGCGTGTGTACAGAGAAGTGCGTGTGTACAGAGAAGTGCGTGTGTACAGAGAAGTGCGTGTGTACAGAGAAGTGCGTGTGTGTGTACAGAGAAGTGCGTGTGTACAGAGAAGTGCGTGTGTACAGAGAAGTGTGTGTGTACAGAGAAGTGCGTGTGTGTGTACAGAGATGTGTGTGTGTACAGAGAAGTGCGTGTGTGTGTACAGAGAAGTGCGTGTGTGTGTACAGAGAGGTGCGTGTGTGTGTACAGAGAAGTGCGTGTGTGTGTGTGTGTGTGTACAGAGAAGTGTGTGTGTATATATATATATATATATATAGTGATGTGTGTATATATAGAGAAGTGCGTGTGTGTACAGAGAAGTGCGTGTGTGTATACAGAGAGAGTGCGTGTGTGTATACAGAGAGATGCGTGTGTGTATACAGAGAAGTGCGTGTGTGTGTACAGAGAAGTGCGTGTGTGTATACAGAGAAGTGCGTGTGTGTATACAGAGAAGTGCGTGTGTGTATACAGAGAAGTGCGTGTGTGTATACAGAGAAGTGCGTGTGTGTATACAGAGAAGTGCGTGTGTGTATACAGAGAGAGTGCGTGTGTGTATACAGAGAGAGTGCGTGTGTGTGTACAGAGAGAGTGCGTGTGTGTGTACAGAGAAGTGCGTGTGTGTACAGAGAAGTGCGTGTGTGTATACAGAGAGTGCGTGTGTACAGAGAGTGCGTGTGTGTGTACAGAGAGAGTGCGTGTGTGTACAGAGAAGTGCGTGTGTGTGTACAGAGAAGTGCGTGTGTGTACAGAGAAGTGCGTGTGTGTACAGAGAGAGTGCGTGTGTGTACAGAGAAGTGCGTGTGTGTACAGAGAGAGTGCGTGTGTACAGAGAAGTGTGTGTACAGAGAGAGATGCGTGTGTGTGTGCAGAGAAGTGCGTGTGTGTGTACAGAGAAGTGCGTGTGTGTGTACAGAGAAGTGCGTGTGTGTGTACAGAGAAGTGCGTGTACAGAGAAGTGCGTGTGTGTGTACAGAGAAGTGCGTGTGTGTGTGTACAGAGAAGTGCGTGTGTGTGTGTACAGAGAAGTGTGTGTGTACAGAGAAGTGTGTGTGTGTGTACAGAGAAGTGTGTGTGTGTGTGACAGAGAATGTGTGTGTACAGAGAGAGTGTGTGTGTGTGTGTGTACAGAGAGTGTGTGTGTGTGTGTACAGAGAAGTGTGTGTACAGAGAAGTGTGTGTGTGTGTACAGAGAAGTGTGTGTGTGTGTATAGAGAAGCGCGCGTGTGTGTGTGTATAGAGAAGCGCGCGCGTGTGTGTGTACAGAAGCGTAGCGTGTGTGTGTGTGTATAGAGAGCGCGTGTGTGTATAGAAGCGCGTGTGTATAGAAGACTGCGCGTGTGTATAGAGAAGCTGTGTGTGTATAGAAAGCGCGCGTGTGTATAGAGAGCGTATGTATAGAAGCGTGTGTGTATAGAGAGTGCGTGTGTGTATAGAGAAGTGCGTGTGTGTGTACAGAGAAGTGCGTGTGTACAGAGAAGTGCGTGTGTATAGAGAGTGCGTGTGTATAGAGAGTGCTGTGTACAGAGAGTGCGTGTGTGTACAGAGAATGCGTGTGTGTACAGAGAAGTGCGTGTGTGTACAGAGAAGTGCGTGTGTGTACAGAGAGAGTGCGTGTGTGTACAGAGAATGCGTGTGTGTATAGAGAAGTGCGTGTGTGTGTATAGAGAAGCGTGTGTGTGTGTACAGAGAAGTGTGTGTGTGTGTGTGTACAGAGAAGTGTGTGTGTGTGTACAGAGAAGTGTGTGTACAGAGAAGTGTGTGTGTGTGTACAGAGAAGTGTGTGTACAGAGAAGTGTGTGTGTGTGTACAGAGAAGTGTGTGTACAGAGAAGTGTGTGTGTGTGTACAGAGAAGTGTGTGTGTGTGTACAGAGAAGTGTGTGTGTGTGTACAGAGAAGTGTGTGTGTACAGAGAAGTGTGTGTGTACAGAGAAGTGTGTGTGTGTGTACAGAGAAGTGTGTGTGTGTACAGAGAAGTGTGTGTGTGTATATATATATATAGATAGAGAAGTGTGTGTGTGTGTACAGAGAAGTGAGTGTATACAGAGAAGTGCGTGTGTGTACAGAGAAGTGCGTGTGTGTACAGAGAAGTGCGTGTGTGTACAGAGAAGTGCGTGTGTGTACAGAGAAGTGCGTGTGTGTACAGAGAAGTGCGTGTGTGTACAGAGAAGTGCGTGTGTGTACAGAGAAGTGCGTGTGTGTACAGAGAAGTGCGTGTGTGGAGAAGCGAGTGTGTATGGAGAAGCGAGTGTGTACAGAGAAGTGCGTGCGTGTGTGCAGAGACGTGTGTGCGTGTGTACAGAGAAGTGCGTGTGTGTATAGAGAAGTGAGTGTGTACAGAGAAGTGCGTGTACAGAGAAGTGCGTGTACAGAGAAGTGCGTGTACAGAGAAGTGCGTGTACAGAGAGAGTGCGTGTGTACAGAGAAGTGCGTGTGTGTACAGAGAAGTGCGTGTGTGTGTACAGAGAAGTGCGTGTGTGTACAGAGAAGTGCGTGTGTGTGTACAGAAGAGCGTGCGTGTGTACAGAGAAGTGCGTGTGTGTGTACAGAGAAGCGTGTGTGTGTACAGAGAAGTGCGTGTGTGTGTACAGAGAGAGTGCGTGTGTGTGTACAGAGACGTGCGTGTGTGTGTACAGAGAAGTGCGTGTGTGTGTACAGAGAAGCGCGTGTGTGTGTACAGAGAAGCGCGTGTGTGTGTGTATAGCAGCATGTAGCGCGTGTGTGTGTATAGAGAGCGCGTGTATGGTGTGTGTGTGTATAGAGAAGCGCGCGTGTGTATAGAGAAGCGCGCGTGTGTATAGAGAAGCGCGCGTGTGTATAGAGAAGCGCGCGTGTGTATAGAAGCGTGTGTGTATAGAGAAGTGCGTGTGTGTATAGAGAAGTGCGTGTGTGTACAGAGAAGTGCGTGTGTGTACAGAGAAGTGCGTGTGTATAGAGAAGTGCGTGTGTACAGAGAAGTGCGTGTGTGTACAGAGAAGTGCGTGTGTGTATAGAGAAGTGCGTGTGTGTACAGAGAAGCGTGTGTACAGAGAAGTGCGTGTGTGTACAGAGAAGTGCGTGTGTGTACAGAGAAGTGCGTGTGTGTACAGAGAAGTGCGTGTGTGTACAGAGAAGTGCGTGTGTGTACAGAGAAGTGCGTGTGTGTATAGAGAAGCGTGTGTGTATAGAGAAGTGCGTGTGTGTGTATAGAGAAGCGTGTGTATATAGGGGGGTGTGTATACACACACACACACACACTCCTCTATATACACACACACACAATTATATACATACACTAGACAACGGGCGCTGGAACATTAGTGCTGGCACAGTTAGGGGGGAGGGGGGTTGGTCTGGGGATGACACTGTTATGGGGGATCTGTGGATGACACTGTTATGGGAGATCTGTGGATGACACTGTTATGGGGATCTGTGGATGACACTGTTATGGGGGATCTGTGGATGACACTGTTATGGGGGATCTGTGGATGACACTGTTATAGGGGATCTGTGGATGACGCACTGTTATGGGGATCTATGGATGTTACTGTTATGGAGATCTGTGGATGACACTGTTATGAGGGATCTGTGGATGACACTGTTATAGAGGATCTATGGATGACTACTGTTATAGAGGATCTGTAGATGACACTGTTATGAGGGATCTGTGGATGACACTGTTATGGGGATCTGTGGATGTCACTGTTATAGAGATCTGTGGACGACACACTGT
The DNA here is from genome assembly GCA_033119425.1 of Bufotes viridis. NCBI lineage: Eukaryota > Metazoa > Chordata > Amphibia > Anura > Bufonidae > Bufotes > Bufotes viridis. Next base: position 20,739,797 of record CM065589.1, read on the forward strand.
TATAGAGATCTGTGGACGACACACTGTTATAGAGGATCTGTGGATGACACTGTTATAGAGATCTGTGGATGACACTGTTATGGGAGATCTGTGGATGACACTGTTATAGGGGATCTGTGGATGACTTACTGTTATAGAGGATCTGTGGATGACACTTTTATAGAGATCTGTGGATGACACTGTTATAGGAGATCTGTGGATGACACACTGTTATAGAGGATCTGTGGATGACACTGTTATAGGAGATCTGTGAGATGTCACTGTTATGGAGAGATCTGTGGATGTCACTGTTATAGAGATCTGTGAGATGACACTGTTATAGAGATCTGTAGATGACACTATTATAGAGATCTGTGGATGACACTATTATAGAGATCTGTAGATGACACTATTATAGAGGATCTGTGGATGACACTATTATGAGAGATCTGTGGATGACACTGTTATGAGAGATCTGTGGATGACACTGTTATAGAGATCTGTAGATGACACTGTTATAGAGGATCTGTGGACGACACTGTTATAGAGGATCTGTGGATGTCACTGTTATAGAGGATCTGTAGATGTCACTGTTATAGAGGATCTGTGGATGACACTGTTATGGGGGATCTGTGGATGACACTGTTATGGGGGATCTGTGGATGACACTGTTATGGGGGATCTGTGGACGACGCACTGGGGGAGGGAAGCTGTGGAAGGCACTGTTATGGGGACGGCACCGGGCCCCGCTCAGTGTAGTAATACTATGAGTAGCTGTAATAATAATAACGATCTTTAGGCCGGGCAGGCACTGGCAGCGCAACTCACTAAGTGACGCCGCTACTCCGCCTACTTTATGAATGAAGCAGGCGGCGCGGGCGCATGACGTAGTGAGTTACGCTGCCAGTGCCTGCCCGGCCTCACCGTGTTAGTGAAGATCGTTATTATTACAGTTTTATTCATAGTATTACTACGCTGAGCGGGGCCCGGGGCCATTACAGTAGGATGCCTAGTATCTGTGGAGTGTGTGCCGATTGGTCCGTGCGAACTTGACGCCACTCACTGATGGATTTTATTAGTATAGATACACACAGTGTAGTGTGGAGGATCTGTCAGCTCTGCTCTGCTGTGCGGTGTAGTATAGAGGATCTGTCAGCTCTGCTGTGTGGTGTAGTATAGAGGATCTGTCAGCTCTGCTGTGTGGTGTAGTATAGAGGATCTGTCAGCTCTGCTGTGTGGTGTAGTATAGAGGATCTGTCAGCTCTGCTGTGTGGTGTAGTATAGGGGATCTGTCAGCTCTGGTGTGTGGTGTAGTATAGAGGATCTGTCAGCTCTGCTGTGTGGTGTAGTATAGAGGATCTGTCAGCTCTGCTGTGCGGAGTAGTATAGAGGATCTGTCAGCTGTGCTGTGTGGTGTAGTATAGAGGATCTGTCAGCTCTGCTGTGTGGTGTAGTATAGTGGATCTGTCAGCTCTGCTGTATATTGTAGTATAGAGGATCTGTCAGCTCTCCTGTGTGGTGTAGTATAGAGGATCTGTCAGCTCTGCTGTGTGGTGTAGTATAGAGGATCTGTCAGCTCTGCGGTGTGGTGTAGTATAGAGGATCTGTCAGCTCTGCTGTGTGGTGTAGTATAGTGGATCCGTCAGCTCTGCTGTGTGGTGTAGTATAGACCATCTGTCAGCTCTGCTGTGTGGTGTAGTATAGAGGATCTGTCAGCTCTGCTGTGTGGTGTAGTATATAGAGGATCTGTCAGCTCTGCTGTGTGGTGTAGTATAGAGGATCTGACAGCTCTGCTTTGTGGTGTAGTATAGAGGATCTGTCAGCTCTGCTGTGTGGTGTAGTATAGAGGATCTGACAGCTCTGCTTTGTGGTGTAGTATAGAGGATCTGTCAGCTCTGCTTTGTGGTGTAGTATATAGAGGATCTGTCAGCTCTGCTGTGTGGTGTAGTATATAGAGGATCTGTCAGCTCTGCTGTGTGGTGTAGTATATAGAGGATCTGTCAGCTCTGCGGTGTAGTATAGAGGATCTGTCAGCTCTCCTGTGTGGTGTAGTATAGAGAATCTGTCAGCTCTGCTGTGTGGTGTAGTATAGAGGATCTGTCAGCTCTGCTGTGCGGTGTAGTATAGAGTATCTGTCAGCTCTGCTGTGTGGTGTAGTATAGTGGATCTGTCAGCTCTCCTGTATATTCTAGTATAGAGGATCTGTCAGCTCTGCTGTGCGGTGTAGTATAGAGGATCTGTCAGCTCTCCTGTGTGGTGTAGTATAGAGGATCTGTCAGCTCTGCTGTGCAGTGTAGTATAAAGGATCTGTCAGCTCTGCTGTGTGGTGTAGTATAGAGGATCTGTCAGCTCTGCTGTGTGGTGTAGTATAGAGGATCTGTCAGCTCTGCTGTGTGGTGTAGCATAGAGTATCAGTCAGCTCTCCTGTGCGGTGTAGTATAGAGGAGGTGTCAGCTCTGCTGTGCGGTGTAGTATAAAGGATGTGTCAGCTCTGCTGTGTGGTGTAGTATAGAGGATCTGTCCGCTCTGCTGTGCGGTGTAGTATAGAGGATCTGTCCGCTCTGCTGTGCGGTGTAGTATAGAGGATCTGTCCTCCCTGCTGTGTGGTGTAGTATAGAGGATCTGTCAGCTCTGCTATGCGGTGTAGTATAGCGGATCTGTCAGCTCTGCTGTGCGGTGTAGTATGGAGGATCTGTCAGCTTTGCTGTGCGGTGTAGTATGGAGGATCTGTCAGCTCTGCTGTGCGGTGTAGTATAGCGGATCTGTCAGCTCTCCTGTGTAGTGTAGTATAGAGGATCTGTCAGCTCTGCTGTGCAGTGTAGTATAAAGGATCTGTCAGCTCTGCTGTGCGGTGTAGTATAGAGGATCTGTCAGCTCTGCTGTGTGGTGTAGTATAGAGGATCTGTCAGCTCTGCTGTGTGGTGTAGTATAGAGGATCTGTCAGCTCTGCTGTGTGGTGTAGTATAGAGGATCTGTCAGCTCTGCTGTGTGGTGTAGTATAGTGGATCTGTCAGCTCTCCTGTATATTCTAGTATAGAGGATCTGTCAGCTCTGCTGTGCGGTGTAGTATAGAGGATCTGTCAGCTCTCCTGTGTGGTGTAGTATAGAGGATCTGTCAGCTCTGCTGTGTGGTGTAGTAGAGGATCTGTCAGCTCTGCTGTGTGGTGTAGTATAGAGGATCTGTCAGCTCTGCTGTGTGGTGTAGTATAGAGGATCTGTCAGCTCTGCTGTGTGGTGTAGTATAGAGGATCTGTCAGCTCTGCTGTGTGGTGTAGTATAGAGGATCTGTCAGCTCTGCTGTGTGGTGTAGTATAGAGGATCTGTCCTCCCTGCTGTGTGGTGTAGTATAGAGGATCTGTCAGCTCTGCTATGCGGTGTAGTATAGCGGATCTGTCAGCTCTGCTGTGTGGTGTAGTATAGAGGATCTGTCAGCTCTGCTGTGTGGTGTAGTGTGGAGGATCTGTCAGCTCTGCTGTGTGGTGTAGTATAAAGGATCTGTCAGCTCTGCTGTGCGGTGTAGTATTGAGGATGTAGATAACATTGAGCTCACCTTATCTGGGTCTTGGACACTCTCCACCACGCCACCATCTTCTCCGTACCCTAGAACGGAAGCAGTAACCGCGGTCTCTCGGTTGGTGGAGCCTTCCTGGAAATACCGCGGAAAACGAGTACGAGGGAGCTCCATTCCCTGAGACAAACAGAAAGCAGAGCAAAACTCAGAGGGGAACGCGCTGCCCTCCAACCGTGCCCCCCCAAACCCACCTGAACCCCCTGCTCCACTGAACTTACCCTATACCAGACACCCTCAAACCGTGCCCCCCCAACCCACCTGAACCCCCCCCCCTGCTCCACTGAGCATACCCAATACCAGACACCCTCAAACCGTGCCCCCCCAACCCACCTGAACCCCCCCCCCTGCTCCACTGAGCATACCCAATACCAGACACCCTCAAACCGTGCCCCCCCAACCCACCTGAACCCCCCTGAGCTTACCCTATACCAGACACCCTCAAACCGTGCCCCCCCAACCCAATGAACCCCCCTGCTCCACTGAACTTACCCTATACCAGACACCCTCAAACCGTGCCCCCACCCAACCTCATCCCACCTGAACCCCTGCTCCACTGAACTTACCCTATACCAGACACCCTCAAACCGTGCCCCCAAACCCACCTGAACCCCCTGCTCCACTGAACTTACCCTATACCAGACACCCTCAAACCGTGCCCCACCCAACCTCATCCCACCTGAACCCCTGCTCCACTGAACTTACCCTATACCAGACACCCTCAAACCGTGCCCCCAAACCCACCTGAACCCCCTGCTCCACTGAACTTACCCTATACCAGACACCCTCAAACCGTGCCCCCCCAACCTCATCCCACCTGAACCCCCTGCTCCACTGAGCTTACCCTATACCAGACACCCTCAAACCGTGCCCCCCAACCTCATCCCACCTGAACCCCCTGCTCCACTGAGCTTACCCTATACCAGACACCCTCAAACCGTGTCCCCCCCAACCTCATCCCACCTGAACCCCCTGCTCCACTGAGCTTACCCTATACCAGACACCCTCAAACCGTGCCCCCCAACCTCATCCCACCTGAACCCCTGCTCCACTGAACTTACCCTATACCAGACACCCTCAAACCGTGCCCCCAACCTCATCCCACCTGAACCCCCTGCTCCACTGAGCTTACCCTATACCAGACACCCTCAAACCGTGCCCCCAACCCACCTGAACCCCCTGCTCCACTGAACTTACCCTATACCAGACACCTCAAACCGTGCCCCCCAACCTCATCCCACCTGAACCCCCTGCTCCACTGAGCTTACCCTATACCAGGCACCCTCAAATTGTGCCTCCCAACCCACCTGAACCCCCTGCTCCACTGAGCTTACCCTATACCAGACACCCTCAGACCGTGCCCCCCAACCTGATCCCACCTGAACCCCCTGCTCCACTGAACTTACCCTATACCAGACACCCTCAAACCGTGCCTCCCCAAACCCACCTGAACCCCCTGCTCCACTGAACTTACCCTATACCAGACACCCTCAAACCGTGCCCCCCCAACCTCATCCCACCTGAACCCCTGCTCCACTGAGCTTACCCTATACCAGACACCCTCAAACCGTGTCCCCCAACCTCATCCCACCTGAACCCCCTGCTCCACTGAGCTTACTCCTACACCAGGCACCCTCAAACCGTGCCCCCAACCTCATCCCACCTGAACCCCTGCTCCACTGAACTTACCCTATACCAGACACCCTCAAACCGTGCCCCCCAACCTCATCCCACCTGAACCCCCTGCTCCACTGAGCTTATCCTATACCAGACACCCTCAAACCGTGCCTCCCCAACCTCATCCCACCTGAACCCCCTGCTCCACTGAACTTACCCTATACCAGACACCCTCAAACCGTGCCCCCCAACCTCATCCCACCTGAACCCCCTGCTCCACTGAACTTACCCTATACCAGACACGCTCAAACCGTGCCCCCCAACCTCATCCCACCTGAACCCCCTGCTCCACTGAGCTTACCCTATACCAGACACCCTCAAACCGTGCCCCCCAACCCACCTGAACCCCCTGCTCCACTGAACTTACCCTATACCAGACACCCTCAAACCGTGCTCCCCCAACCTCATCCCACCTGAACCCCTGCTCCACTGAGCTTACCCTATACTAGACACCCTCAAACCGTGCCCCCCAACCTCATCCCACCTGAACCCCCTGCTCCACTGAGCTTACCCTATACCAGACACCCTCAAACCGTGCCCCCCCAACCTCATCCCACCTGAACCCCCTGCTCCACTGAGCTTACCCTACACCAGGCACCCTCAAACCGTGCCCCCCAACCTCATCCCACCTGAACCCCCTGCTCCACTGAGCTTACCCTATACCAGACACCCTCAAACCGTGTCCCCCCCCAACCTCATCCCACCTGACCCCCCTGCTCCACTGAGCTTACCCTATACCAGACACCCTCAAACTGTGGCCCTCCACCTGTTGTAAAACTACAACTCCCAGCATGCCTGAACAGCATACAGGTATCAGCCTACAGCAGGGCATTCTGGAGGGTGTGAAAATGAACGCCGCAAAATTTAGAACATAAAACTCAGTGGCAGTATTGCCGTTTCCACCCCCCCCCCCTTTAATTCTCCCTCCGAGAAAGAGTTAATTAGTTAATTAGTAAGTTATGTGTATCTCAAAATGGCGCCAATAAAACTACAACTTGTCCCGCAAAAAAACCAAGCCCTCGTACAGCTTTACAGACAGAAGAATAAGGTTACAGCTCTAGGAACGTGACGATGAAAAACTAAAAATTACTTTGTCAGTAAGGTCCAAAACAGGCTGGTCACTAAGGGGTTAAGATCGGGGACTATAGCCCCAGTGGGGGTTCGCATAGGGATCAGCAGAATATAAATGAAGAGGACAGACTGTGGACTGGAGATTATGTATGAGGTGGTATCAGGAGATGTATGGAGAGGACAGACTGTGGACTGGAGATTATGTATGAGGAGGTATCAGGAGACGTATGGATAGGACAGGCTGTGGACTGGAGATTATGTGTAAGGTGGTATCAGGAGATGTATGGAGAGGACAGGCTGTGGACTGGAGATTATGTGTGAGGTGCCATCAGGAGATGTATGGAGAGGACAGGCTGTGGACTGGAGATTATGTATGAGGATGTATCAGGAGATGTATGGAGAGGACAGGCTGTGGACTGGAGATTATGTATGAGGAGGTATCAGGAGATGAGGTCAGAGATGTATGGAGAGGACAGGCTGTGGACTGGAGATTATATGTGAGGAGGTATCAGGAGATGTATGGAGAGGACAGGTTGTGTACTGGAGATTATATGTGGGGAGGTATCAGGAGATGTATGGAGAGGACAGGCTGTGGACTGGAGATTATGTATGAGGAGGTATCAGGAGATGTATGGAGAGGACAGGCTGTGGACTGGAGATTATGTATGAGGAGGTATCAGGAGATGTATGGAGAGGACAGGCTGTGGACTGGAGATTATGTATGAGGAGGTATCAGGAGATGTATGGAGAGGACAGGCTGTGAACTGGAGATTATATTTGAGGAGGTATCAGGAGATGTATGGAGAGGACAGGCTGTGGACTGGAGATTATGTATGAGGTGGTATCAGGAGATGTATGGAGAGGACAGGCTGTGGACTGGAGATTATGTATGAGGAGGTATCAGGAGATGTATGGAGAGGACAGGCTGTGGACTGGAGATTATGTATGAGGAGGTATCAGGAGATGTATGGAGAGGACAGGCTGTGGACTGGAGATTATGTATGAGGAGGTATCAGGAGATGTATGGAGAGGACAGGCTGTGGACTGGAGATTATGTATGAGGAGGTATCAGGAGATGTATGGAGAGGACAGGCTGTGGACTGGAGATTATGTATGAGGAGGTATCAGGAGATGTATGGAGAGGACAGGCTGTGGACTGGAGATTATGTATGAGGAGGTATCAGGAGATGTATGGAGAGGACAGGCTGTGGACTGGAGATTATGTATGAGGAGGTATCAGGAGATGTATGGAGAGGACAGGCTGTGGACTGGAGATTATGTATGAGGAGGTATCAGGAGATGTATGGAGAGGACAGGCTGTGGACTGGAGATTATGTATGAGGAGGTATCAGGAGATGTATGGAGAGGACAGGCTGTGGACTGGAGATTATGTATGAGGAGGTATCAGGAGATGTATGGAGAGGACAGGCTGTGGACTGGAGATTATGTATGAGGAGGTATCAGGAGATGTATGGAGAGGACAGGCTGTGGACTGGAGATTATGTATGAGGAGGTATCAGGAGATGTATGGAGAGGACAGGCTGTGGACTGGAGATTATGTATGAGGAGGTATCAGGAGATGTATGGAGAGGACAGGCTGTGGACTGGAGATTATGTATGAGGAGGTATCAGGAGATGTATGGAGAGGACAGGCTGTGGACTGGAGATTATGTATGAGGTGGTATCAGGAGATGTATGGAGAGGACAGGCTGTGGACTGGAGATTATGTATGAGGAGGTATCAGGAGATGTATGGAGAGGACAGGCTGTGGACTGGAGATTATGTATGAGGAGGTATCAGGAGATGTATGGAGAGGACAGGCTGTGGACTGGAGATTATGTATGAGGAGGTATCAGGAGATGTATGGAGAGGACAGGCTGTGGACTGGAGATTATGTATGAGGAGGTATCAGGAGATGTATGGAGAGGACAGGCTGTGGACTGGAGATTATGTATGAGGAGGTATCAGGAGATGTATGGAGAGGACAGGCTGTGGACTGGAGATTATGTATGAGGAGGTATCAGGAGATGTATGGAGAGGACAGGCTGTGGACTGAGATTATGTATGAGGAGGTATCAGGAGATGTATGGAGAGGACAGGCTGTGGACTGGAGATTATGTATGAGGAGGTATCAGGAGATGTATGGAGAGGACAGGCTGTGGACTGGAGATTATGTATGAGGAGGTATCAGGAGATGTATGGAGAGGACAGGCTGTGGACTGGAGATTATGTATGAGGAGGTATCAGGAGATGTATGGAGAGGACAGGCTGTGGACTGGAGATTATGTATGAGGAGGTATCAGGAGATGTATGGAGAGGACAGGCTGTGGACTGGAGATTATGTATGAGGAGGTATCAGGAGATGTATGGAGAGGACAGGCTGTGGACTGGAGATTATGTATGAGGAGGTATCAGGAGATGTATGGAGAGGACAGGCTGTGGACTGGAGATTATGTATGAGGAGGTATCAGGAGATGTATGGAGAGGACAGGCTGTGGACTGGAGATTATGTATGAGGAGGTATCAGGAGATGTATGGAGAGGACAGGCTGTGGACTGGAGATTATGTATGAGGAGGTATCAGGAGATGTATGGAGAGGACAGGCTGTGGACTGGAGATTATGTATGAGGAGGTATCAGGAGATGTATGGAGAGGACAGGCTGTGGACTGGAGATTATGTATGAGGAGGTATCAGGAGATGTATGGAGAGGACAGGCTGTGGACTGGAGATTATGTATGAGGAGGTATCAGGAGATGTATGGAGAGGACAGGCTGTGGACTGGAGATTATGTATGAGGAGGTATCAGGAGATGTATGGAGAGGACAGGCTGTGGACTGGAGATTATGTATGAGGAGGTATCAGGAGATGTATGGAGAGGACAGGCTGTGGACTGGAGATTATGTATGAGGAGGTATCAGGAGATGTATGGGAGAGGACAGGCTGTGGACTGGAGATTATGTATGAGGAGGTATCAGGAGATGTATGGAGAGGACAGGCTGTGGACTGGAGATTATGTATGAGGAGGTATCAGGAGATGTATGGAGAGGACAGGCTGTGGACTGGAGATTATGTATGAGGAGGTATCAGGAGATGTATGGAGAGGACAGGCTGTGGACTGGAGATTATGTATGAGGAGGTATCAGGAGATGTATGGAGAGGACAGGCTGTGGACTGGAGATTATGTATGAGGAGGTATCAGGAGATGTATGGAGAGGACAGGCTGTGGACTGGAGATTATGTATGAGGAGGTATCAGGAGATGTATGGAGAGGACAGGCTGTGGACTGGAGATTATGTATGAGGAGGTATCAGGAGATGTATGGAGAGGACAGGCTGTGGACTGGAGATTATGTATGAGGAGGTATCAGGAGATGTATGGAGAGGACAGGCTGTGGACTGGAGATTATGTATGAGGAGGTATCAGGAGATGTATGGAGAGGACAGGCTGTGGACTGGAGATTATGTATGAGGAGGTATCAGGAGATGTATGGAGAGGACAGGCTGTGGACTGGAGATTATGTATGAGGAGGTATCAGGAGATGTATGGAGAGGACAGGCTGTGGACTGGAGATTATGTATGAGGAGGTATCAGGAGATGTATGGAGAGGACAGGCTGTGGACTGGAGATTATGTATGAGGAGGTATCAGGAGATGTATGGAGAGGACAGGCTGTGGACTGGAGATTATGTATGAGGAGGTATCAGGAGATGTATGGAGAGGACAGGCTGTGGACTGGAGATTATGTATGAGGAGGTATCAGGAGATGTATGGAGAGGACAGGCTGTGGACTGGAGATTATGTATGAGGAGGTATCAGGAGATGTATGGAGAGGACAGGCTGTGGACTGGAGATTATGTATGAGGAGGTATCAGGAGATGTATGGAGAGGACAGGCTGTGGACTGGAGATTATGTATGAGGAGGTATCAGGAGATGTATGGAGAGGACAGGCTGTGGACTGGAGATTATGTATGAGGAGGTATCAGGAGATGTATGGAGAGGACAGGCTGTGGACTGGAGATTATGTATGAGGAGGTATCAGGAGATGTATGGAGAGGACAGGCTGTGGACTGGAGATTATGTATGAGGAGGTATCAGGAGATGTATGGAGAGGACAGGCTGTGGACTGGAGATTATGTATGAGGAGGTATCAGGAGATGTATGGAGAGGACAGGCTGTGGACTGGAGATTATGTATGAGGAGGTATCAGGAGATGTATGGAGAGGACAGGCTGTGGACTGGAGATTATGTATGAGGAGGTATCAGGAGATGTATGGAGAGGACAGGCTGTGGACTGGAGATTATGTATGAGGAGGTATCAGGAGATGTATGGAGAGGACAGGCTGTGGACTGGAGATTATGTATGAGGAGGTATCAGGAGATGTATGGAGAGGACAGGCTGTGGACTGGAGATTATGTATGAGGAGGTATCAGGAGATGTATGGAGAGGACAGGCTGTGGACTGGAGATTATGTATGAGGAGGTATCAGGAGATGTATGGAGAGGACAGGCTGTGGACTGGAGATTATGTATGAGGAGGTATCAGGAGATGTATGGAGAGGACAGGCTGTGGACTGGAGATTATGTATGAGGTGGTATCAGGAGATGTATGGAGAGGACAGGCTGTGGACTGGAGATTATGTATGAGGAGGTATCAGGAGATGTATGGAGAGGACAGGCTGTGGACTGGAGATTATGTATGAGGAGGTATCAGGAGATGTATGGAGAGGACAGGCTGTGGACTGGAGATTATGTATGAGGAGGTATCAGGAGATGTATGGAGAGGACAGGCTGTGGACTGGAGATTATGTATGAGGAGGTATCAGGAGATGTATGGAGAGGACAGGCTGTGGACTGGAGATTATGTATGAGGAGGTATCAGGAGATGTATGGAGAGGACAGGCTGTGGACTGGAGATTATGTATGAGGAGGTATCAGGAGATGTATGGAGAGGACAGGCTGTGGACTGGAGATTATGTATGAGGAGGTATCAGGAGATGTATGGAGAGGACAGGCTGTGGACTGGAGATTATGTATGAGGAGGTATCAGGAGATGTATGGAGAGGACAGGCTGTGGACTGGAGATTATGTATGAGGAGGTATCAGGAGATGTATGGAGAGGACAGGCTGTGGACTGGAGATTATGTATGAGGAGGTATCAGGAGATGTATGGAGAGGACAGGCTGTGGACTGGAGATTATGTATGAGGAGGTATCAGGAGATGTATGGAGAGGACAGGCTGTGGACTGGAGATTATGTATGAGGAGGTATCAGGAGATGTATGGAGAGGACAGGCTGTGGACTGGAGATTATGTATGAGGAGGTATCAGGAGATGTATGGAGAGGACAGGCTGTGGACTGGAGATTATGTATGAGGAGGTATCAGGAGATGTATGGAGAGGACAGGCTGTGGACTGGAGATTATGTATGAGGAGGTATCAGGAGATGTATGGAGAGGACAGGCTGTGGACTGGAGATTATGTATGAGGAGGTATCAGGAGATGTATGGAGAGGACAGGCTGTGGACTGGAGATTATGTATGAGGAGGTATCAGGAGATGTATGGAGAGGACAGGCTGTGGACTGGAGATTATGTATGAGGAGGTATCAGGAGATGTATGGAGAGGACAGGCTGTGGACTGGAGATTATGTATGAGGAGGTATCAGGAGATGTATGGAGAGGACAGGCTGTGGACTGGAGATTATGTATGAGGAGGTATCAGGAGATGTATGGAGAGGACAGGCTGTGGACTGGAGATTATGTATGAGGAGGTATCAGGAGATGTATGGAGAGGACAGGCTGTGGACTGGAGATTATGTATGAGGTGGTATCAGGAGATGTATGGAGAGGACAGGCTGTGGACTGGAGATTATGTATGAGGAGGTATCAGGAGATGTATGGAGAGGACAGGCTGTGGACTGGAGATTATGTATGAGGAGGTATCAGGAGATGTATGGAGAGGACAGGCTGTGGACTGGAGATTATGTATGAGGAGGTATCAGGAGATGTATGGAGAGGACAGGCTGTGGACTGGAGATTATGTATGAGGAGGTATCAGGAGATGTATGGAGAGGACAGGCTGTGGACTGGAGATTATGTATGAGGAGGTATCAGGAGATGTATGGAGAGGACAGGCTGTGGACTGGAGATTATGTATGAGGAGGTATCAGGAGATGTATGGAGAGGACAGGCTGTGGACTGGAGATTATGTATGAGGAGGTATCAGGAGATGTATGGAGAGGACAGGCTGTGGACTGGAGATTATGTATGAGGAGGTATCAGGAGATGTATGGAGAGGACAGGCTGTGGACTGGAGATTATGTATGAGGAGGTATCAGGAGATGTATGGAGAGGACAGGCTGTGGACTGGAGATTATGTATGAGGAGGTATCAGGAGATGTATGGAGAGGACAGGCTGTGGACTGGAGATTATGTATGAGGAGGTATCAGGAGATGTATGGAGAGGACAGGCTGTGGACTGGAGATTATGTATGAGGAGGTATCAGGAGATGTATGGAGAGGACAGGCTGTGGACTGGAGATTATGTATGAGGAGGTATCAGGAGATGTATGGAGAGGACAGGCTGTGGACTGGAGATTATGTATGAGGAGGTATCAGGAGATGTATGGAGAGGACAGGCTGTGGACTGGAGATTATGTATGAGGAGGTATCAGGAGATGTATGGAGAGGACAGGCTGTGGACTGGAGATTATGTATGAGGAGGTATCAGGAGATGTATGGAGAGGACAGGCTGTGGACTGGAGATTATGTATGAGGAGGTATCAGGAGATGTATGGAGAGGACAGGCTGTGGACTGGAGATTATGTATGAGGAGGTATCAGGAGGTGTATGGAGAGGACAGGCTGTGAACTGGAGATTATGTGTGAGGAGCCATCAGGAGATGTATAGAGAGGACAGGCTGTGGACTGGAGATTATGTGTGAGGAGGTATCAGGAGATGTATGGAGAGGACAGGCTGTGGACTGCAGATTATGTGTGAGGAGGTATCAGGAGATGTATGGAGAGGACAGGCTGTGGACTGGAGATTATGTGTGAGGAGGTATCAAGAGATGTGGTCAGAGATGTATGGAGAGGACAGGTTGTGGACTGGAGATTATATGTGAGGAGGTATCAGGAGAAGTATAGAGAGGACAGGCTGTGGACTGGAGATTATGTATGAGGTGCCATCAGGAGATGTATAGAGAGGACAGGTTGTGGACTGGAGATTATGTATGAGGAGCCGTCAGGAGATGTATAGAAAGGACAGGTTGTGGACTGGAGATTATGTGTGAGGAGCCATCAGGAGATGTATGGAGAGGACAGGTTGTGGACTGGAGATTATATGTATGAGGAGGTATCAGGAGATGTATGGAGAGGACAGGCTGTGAACTGGAGATTATGTATGAGGAGGTATCAGGAGATGTATGGAGAGGACAGACTGTGGACTGGAGATTATGTATGAGGAGGTATCAGGAGATGTATGGAGAGGACAGGCTGTGGACTGGAGATTATGTATGAGGAGGTATCAGGAGATGTATGGAGAGGACAGGCTGTGGACTGAGATTATGTATGAGGAGGTATCAGGAGATGTATGGAGAGGACAGGCTGTGGACTGAGATTATGTATGAGGTGGTATCAGGAGATGTATGGAGAGGACAGGCTGTGGACTGGAGATTATGTATGAGGTGGTATCAGGAGATGTATGGAGAGGACAGGTTGTGGACTGGAGATTATTTGTGAGGAGGTATCAGGAGATGTATGGAGAGGACAGGCTGTGGGCTGGAGATTATGTATGAGGAGGTATCAGGAGATGTATGGAGAGGACAGGCTGTGGACTGGAGATTATGTATGAGAAGGTATCAGGAGATGTATGGAGAGGACAGGCTCTGGACTGGAGATTATGTATGAGGAGGTATCAGGAGATGTATGGAGAGGACAGGTTCTGGACTGGAGATTATATGTGAGGAGGTATCAGGAGATGTATGGAGAGGACAGGCTCTGGACTGGAGATTATATGTGAGGAGGTATCAGGAGATGTATGGAGAGGACAGGCTGTGGACTAGAGATTATGTATGAGGAGGTATCAGGAGAGGTATGGAGAGGACAGGCTGTGGACTGGAGATTATGTATGAGGTGGTATCAGGAGATGTATGGAGAGGACAGGCTGTGGACTGGAGATTATATGTGAGGAGGTATCAGGAGATGTATGGAGAGGACAGGCTGTGGACTGCAGATTATGTATGAGGAGGTATCAGGAGATGTCATCAAATTCCATTTGATCTTTTTACTATAAAAATCAGTGAGAAAAAGTTGTCACTGATTTTGTAGCAAAAAGGTCAGAGAGAGGCACAGAGCATTATCAATCATGTTAATGCTCCATGTCTCTGCTGTCCGGAACGGGGCTTGGCACTCTTTCACAGTGGATTCCACGCACGGCATTCGCTCGTGTGAAAGAGCCCTTCGAGTAGCTCCATCTACTCTATCTTCCTTTACCTCTATCTGCTGTGTACCGAGCCTGCCTGTCTTCCGAAAGGGCCAACTTTTCCTGGGTTTCTCTTCTAGGAAACCCTTCTTGTCCGCAGCTTTTTCTAAAATGGTATCTGGGACTGGTCCAAATACATAAGAGCCTGAAAACAGTATTGCAAATAATTAATTTTAGAAGCTCCATCACCCGACCAGGTTGTCAGCCATAAAGCTGAAGGTATTTAGGGACGAGAATTGGGACGAGTCCTCAAATAGAATGGTAGTCTTCTTTACTACTTGGATGTCTATTTTTGGAATTTTCTCCCATAATTTTGTGTCTTTAGGATTAAGGGTACGTTCACACGACGACAATTGTCGCGCGACAAAAAGTCGCACTATTGTCGCGCGAAACTTTTTATAATGGGAGTCTATGGTGTCGCAGTGCGACATGCTGCGACACGACAGTCGGAGAAAATCCATCCGGGATGGATTTTTTGTGACTGTTGTGTCGCAGTCGCAACATGTCGCATGTTGCACGTGCGACACCACCATAGACTCCCATTATAAAAATTGTCGCGCGACATTAATGTGACATCAATGTCGCGCTACAAGTGTTGCAGTGTAGTGGTTCTCAAATTGTCGCGCGACTTTTTGTCGCGCAACAATTGTCGTCGTGTGAACGTACCCTAAAGACTGCTCCTAAATTCGAGGAATAGAAAGATTTTTTCTGTATCCTCCCATTCTTCTATCTCTCTCTTTGCCCTTAACCCGCCAGATATCTCATCCCGAGTTGTTTTGGCTTGCTGAACTTTTACCTCCGTGGTTTCTCTTACTGCCGATTAAAGGATTTCTGTCACCTGAAAATTATTACACTTCCTGGTAATCGGATTTTCCAAACCCCACGACAGCACCACAGAGAGAGAGGATCTGCCCCCCAGGAACAGGAAACCTGCAGAATAAAAGAGGTGGAGCCTCTACCCCTTCAGTGGATTATAGAGCATGAGAGCGACTCCAACCTAGGTTATTTCATATATATTTATATTTCACACCCTGTGCAAATGAAGAATCCAGAAACACCAGGGACGGAAAAGGAAGGGTGCTGTCGTGGGGTCTGGAAAATCCGATCATTTTTTCCTTCCCCATGACAGCACCACAGAGAGATTACAGAGAAGGATACCCCTTCATTATGGGGGGGGGGGGGGCACCACTTGCAGAACTTCTTACGACAGAAGAACAAAGGCAGAATTTAGCTGGAGCCGATTGAGACTGTAAGGTATAAGGAGAAGACCACGTGGCAGCCTTACAGAAACATTAGCCCTCCCCTCCCAAGAGGTAGGCTGTGCACGTAGAAAGGGTTTCTAGAAGAGAAGTAACCAAGAGAAAAAATGACCTACTCTATCTGGCTAGTGAACTCTTCGAGAGCTCCATCTCCAGATAGTGGCAACTTATTCCTTTTGATCCCTTGGCTTATCAAAAGTGGTTGAAAAGTAATCAAAGCTAAGAAACCCCAGATGGAGGCATAGGGAATCCAAAGCTAAATAGAGGTCCGAACTTAAAAGGGTCGGATCATTAACATCATAGGAATCTTCTAAAATAAATCTCATATGGGTTTCTCATCGAGTGTTTCAAAATAATAACAGATTTTAACAAAACCTCTTGGAGAAGTACTTCAAGGAATGACCAACTGAAGAAGATTGCTGAACACCGATTCCTTTGGTGCAGAATATATTGGGAGACAGATGCTTTGATCAAAGATCCACTGGAGGTCCTTTGTTACATTTACCAGAAGAACTTTACATGTCAAATCTCCAATTTTCCTCGCAATCTGGCATCCATGATGGAAAAAACTACCGTGACTTCCATCCCCTGGAGGAGCTCACGGGTCTGCTGCAAGAGGTCCAAAGAGCCCACTGGACCCTTCAGCCTGGGAATTCTAGATCGGCAGCAAGTATCTATAGAGTTTGCTGGTGCGCCATACCTCCTGTAGGCCATCCGGACTAAATGTTCCAGTCCATCTTCTTACTCCCAACCAGGAGCCATAGAGGGCTCTGTTGATACGCCATTCATACTGTAGGCCATTCAAGCAATACGGCCCTGCCCATCTTCTCACTCCTCATCAGGAGCATTATAGGGCTTTGTTGGAGTGCTATGCCTATTGTAGACTATTAAACTACAAATTGACAACCAAACATAACCACAGAACTAGTTCACCCTGTATGCATAGCCACCAAGATAGACTGCCACAAAGACATGGGGGCACCTCAGGCACCGCTGGTCACAGACACCCACTCAGTACAGTCATCCAGACACTGCTGCATGAGCGGTCAACCATGTAACACAAATATCTGCTGTATAACCTAAGTACAATCCATCATAAGGAGCACCTTCTTGCATAGCCCTGGGGGCTGCACGATCTAGGCTCCTTTATCTGAGCAGCACGCCAGAGGATGCACCGGAATACATGTTCCCTCGATGGATCCAGGCTGCATGCGGTGGAACCTATCACCCCCAGGGGTTGCTTCCTCTTACCCATGGATCTGGGCTCCAAACGTCGTGTGGCCTTACTCCACTGGAAGGACCCACGCACCTGCCGCAAGAACTGGACGGAGGGCCCGGACCCCCTCCCCGGCTCCTAGGGTCCTGCCAGCCCAACCTATGAGAGATAGACCTCAGCAGGTATTACCACATAGCCCTCCAGAACATCTCTGGGACTTCCAGACTAGCGGTAACTGAAAAGAAAACGGCAGGTCTCCCGCTCCAGGGACAGGAAACCACGGAGGTTGGAGAGAGGCGCCACCTTTTTATTCTGCAGGTTTCCTGTCCCTGGGGCGGATCCTCTCTGTGGTGTTGTTGAGGGGGACGGGAAAAATGCTGATTACACTTACCGGTAATTCGCCATTCTTCCGTAGCCTTGAGAATGCAACAAGCATCGTCTTACATCAAGAGTGTGAAAGTCAGTTTCCTTAGAGTTTTTAGACTGAGCACAAGAGGAAGGAAGTACAACTTCCTGAGATCTATGAAATTTTGAGGGGACCTTAGGCTAGAATGCCGGGTCAGGCTGGATAATGACCATCCTCAAGAATTGAAGCGAAAGGAGGATTTTTGGAAACGGCATGCAATTCATTCACTCTCCTTGCCGTAGTAAGCCATTTTGTAGGACAAAAGTTTAATATTGGATGACTCAATCGGCTCAAAAGGTGGCTTGGTTAATGAATTCAGGACTAGGTTTAAGTCCTAAGAAGGAACTCCTGGAAAACAAATCGGATCCATTCTACCCACTGCCTTAAAGAATCTAACAATCCAAGGATCGGAGGCCAAATCTCTCTCAAAAAGTACCAACAGGGCTGAAGTTTGCACTTTTAAAGTACTCTTGGCCAAACCTAGGGAGAGTCCTTTCTGAAGGAACTCCAGAATGCAGGATATGGGAACAGATTGTGGCAGGTTATCAGGGTTCTATAAACTTTCTCCATGTCCTAGCAGAAATAGAAACTATCAACTCTTTTCTACTCTTCAGAAGTGTGAAATAAGTTCTTGTGAAAACCCCTTTATCGTTCCGCTCCTTTCAAATTCCAAGCAGTTAAATGTGTTTACTGCTGGATGCAATACAGGACCCCGGGATAACAGATGTGGAATCTCCGGGAGACACGGACCTTATCCTGAGCAGAGAAAACCAAGCCCTCCTCGGCCAGAATGGAGCACTCAGGATTACCTCTGCTTTGTCTCGTCTGATCTTTTTTAGGACTACTGGAAGTAACTGAAAGGGGGGGGGGGGGCATATGCTAGTGAAAAGTACCATTTTAGGAGAAGGGCATCCACACCATATGGGGATTCCCTCGGATTTAGGGAACAAAATTGGTCTACCTTCTAGTTTTGTAGTGAGGCAAACAGATCTATAACTGGCATCCCCTCATTTTTGAGAAGACTGCACTGTTCAGGGACCACTCTCCTTGTTTTAAAGGGGAGATGGTAAAAAAATCCACATGAACGTTTACCTTCCGATTTATGTGTAGGGCTGAAACAGGAGACCTTATTTTCCACCTTCATGTCCCCCCCGATGGTTTATGTAGGCCACAGGCGGCCGACTGTCAGACAAGAGCCTCAGATGAGCTGAACCCATCAGTGACTTGCAGGGTTCTAGAGCCAATCTCACTGCTACTCTGAGTCAGAGACCATTGACCCCGAATAGGAGCTCTCCATCCCCAGGGGCTCGCATCCGTGATCAAAACCAAAGGCTCTGGATACGTCGAAGGGATACCCTGAGACAAGTCTTCCCTGTTCTCCCACCAGGTTAGATTTTTCAATGTCGATTTTGATATTTTTATCTTGACATTTAAGACACTCTTGCTTCTTTTGAAGGCTGTCAGGATTTCTGTTTGAAGCTGCCTGGAAAGAAGTTGGGCCCATTCTACTGCCGGAATACAAGACACTAAGGTGCCCAAGACTGACATGGCTTCCCTGATCGTCAGAGAGGGAGAAGACAGGGATCTTACTTGACAGAAGACTCTGGCTATCTTCTGCTCCGGTAAATATACTTTGAGTCTCTGAGTCCAAGATTAGACCCAAGGATCACCGACACCTTTCCGGGCGTAGCCTGGATCTTTTGACGTTGACCATCCAGCCTAAATCCTGAAAGGTGTTGAATACTATCTGAACCGCTTTTCTGCAATTGTGAAGGGAATTTAAGACCATCAAAAAGACATCCAGGGATGGCGCTAGGATCCCATTGTTTAGTCTTATGACGGATACCATCTCGGCTACTACCTCGGTAAATACTCTCAGGGCCATGGAAAGGCCAAAGGGTAGAGCCTGGAACTGGTATTGAAGTAGCTGCCCATACTGCCAGGTGCATAGGGATATGAAAATAGGCGTCCTTCTGGTCTATAACCGCCATGAACCACTAAGCGGTTAGACGTTGAATCATAGACTTCTTAGTCTTCATTCATTGTTTAAATTGCTTCAGATGGACGATTGTTCTCCGGCTGGGGAACCAGGAAGAGCGGGGACAAAACCTTTCAATTGTTCTTCTTGAGGAAGTGGAATTAAGACATCTTTGTCTAATAGCTCTAGAACTTGCTTTATTATTGGCTTTAGACCTAGACGAATAACATCCGAGGCCCATGAACCCGCCACCTTTCCCAGGCGGAGAGAAAATACTTTAGTCTTTCCCCCACTTTTTGCCCGGCCTCAGTGTTGTGTCTGTTTTTGATTAGACGAGGATGAGTTTCTAAATCGGACTCCTTTACCTGACATTTTTGGACCTATAACCTTGGTTTCTCCCTTTAAACTGACCCTTACTGAAGTTACCTCTCGAGGATTGAAAGGACCGCGAGGGCCGAAGGGAAGGGAACTCCGAAGCATTCAGAGCAGGGAATCTTTATCTACTGCCTTTTCTAATAGATCATCTAGATCTGGACCACACAGAACCCCCCGACGCGGTATACTACATCGGCCTACATCACCTCCACTGCAGTAAGTGACGAGCGGCGAGCGTGACCGCATCCACTGAGGCATCGGCCAGAAAATAACACGCTTTCTGTAAATGGGGTAAAGATTAAATAAAATATGTTCTCTCAGACGTTTTTCCTTCACTGGATTTCTAACTCTGTAACCAAAAGGCGAAGGAGAAGGTGGAAGCCGTCCACACCCTAAGAAAGTATCAGCTCCTATATCTGAGGGGCCCCTGAGGACCCCCGTATCATCAAGGGAAGAGAGACTTGTCAGAAGCCTTAGAGATGGACACATCTATCATGGGAGCTTTGCCCCAGGAGACGCCACCTCCCACCAAGTGTATGAGGGAGGTCTATGGAGAAGTCAGTGCCTCACACAGCACATACACAGTGTATGAGGGAGGTCTGGAGAAGTCAGTGCCTCATACAGCACATACACAGTGTATGAGGGAGGTCTATTGAGAAGTCAGTGCCTCACACAGCACATACACAGTGTATGAGGGAGGTCTATGGAGAAGTCAGCGCCTCATACAGCACATACACAGTGTATTAGGGAGGTCTGGAGAAATCAGTGCCTCACACAGCACATACACAGTGTATGAGGGAGGTCTATGGAGAAGTCAGTGCCTCACACAGCACATACACAGTGTATGACAGAGGTCTATGGAGAAGTCAGTGCCTCACACAGCACATACAGTGTATGAGGGAGGTCTATGGAGAAGTCAGTGCCTCACACAGCACATACACAGTGTATGACAGAGGTCTATGGAGAAGTCAGTGCCTCATACAGCACATACACAGTGTATGAGGGAGGTCTGGAGAAGTCAGTGCCTCATACAGCACATACACAGTGTATGAGGGAGGTCTATGGAGAAGTCAGTGCCTCACACAGCACATACACAGTGTATGAGGGAGGTCTATGGAGAAGTCAGCGCCTCATACAGCACATACACAGTGTATGAGGGAGGTCTATGGAGAAGTCAGTGCCTCACACAGCACATACACAGTGTATGAGGGAGGTCTATGGAGAAGTCAGTGCCTCATACAGCACACATACAGTGTATGAGGGAGGTCTATGGAGAAGTCAGTGCCTCACACAGCACATACACAGTGTATGAGGGAGGTCTATGGAGAAGTCAGTGCCTCACACAGCACATACACAGTGTATGAGGAGGTCTATGGAGAAGTCAGTGCCTCACACAGCACATACACAGTGTATGAGGGAGGTCTATGGAGAAGTCAGTGCCTCACACAGCACATACACAGTGTATGAGGGAGGTCTATGGAGAAGTCAGTGCCTCACACAGCACATACACAGTGTATGAGGGAGGTCTATGGAGAAGTCAGTGCCTCATACAGCACATACACAGTGTATGAGGGAGGTCTATGGAGGAGTCAGTGCCTCACACAGCACATACACAGTGTATGAGGAGGTCTATGGAGAAGTCAGTGCCTCACACAGCACATACACAGTGTATGAGGGAGGTCTATGGAGAAGTCAGTGCCTCACACAGCACATACACAGTGTATGAGGGAGGTCTATGGAGAAAGTCAGTGCCTCACACAGCACATACACAGTGTATGAGGGAGGTCTATGGAGAAGTCAGTGCCTCACACAGCACATACACAGTGTATGAGGGAGGTCTATGGAGAAGTCAGTGCCTCATACAGCACATACACAGTGTATGAGGGAGGTCTATGGAGAAGTCAGTGCCTCACACAGCATGCACAGTGTATGAGGGAGGTCTATGGGAAGTCAGTGCCTTCACACAGCACATACACAGTGTATGAGGGAGGTCTATGGGAGAAGTCAGTGCCTCACACAGCACATACACAGTGTATGAGGGAGGTCTATGGAGAAGTCAGTGCCTCACACAGCACATACACAGTGTATGAGGGAGGTCTATGGAGAAGTCAGTGCCTCCACACAGCACATACACAGTGTATGAGGGAGGTCTATGGAGAAGTCAGTGCCTCACACAGCACATACACAGTGTATGAGGGAGGTCTATGGAGAAGTCAGTGCCTCACACAGCACATACACAGTGTATGAGGGAGGTCTATGGAGAAGTCAGTGCCTCATACAGCACATACACAGTGTATGAGGGAGGTCTATGGAGAAGTCAGTGCCTCACACAGCACATACACAGTGTATGAGGGAGGTCTATGGAGAAGTCAGTGCCTCACACAGCACATACACAGTGTATGAGGGAGGTCTATGGAGAAGTCAGTGCCTCACACAGCACATACACAGTGTATGAGGGAGGTCTATGGAGAAGTCAGTGCCTCACACAGCACATACACAGTGTATGAGGGAGGTCTATGGAGAAGTCAGTGCCTCACACAGCACATACACAGTGTATGAGGGAGGTCTATGGAGAAGTCAGTGCCTCACTACAGCACATACACAGTGTATGAGGGAGGTCTATGGAGAGTCAGTGCCTCACACAGCACATACACAGTGTATGAGGGAGGTCTATGGAGAAGTCAGTGCCTCACACAGCACATACACAGTGTATGAGGGAGGTCTATGGAGAAGTCAGTGCCTCATACAGCACATACACAGTGTATGAGGGAGGTCTATGGAGAAGTCAGTGCCTCACACAGCACATACACAGTGTATGAGGGAGGTCTATGGAGAAGTCAGTGCCTCACACAGCACATACACAGTGTATGAGGGAGGTCTATGGAGAAGTCAGTGCCTCACACAGCACATACACAGTGTATGAGGGAGGTCTATGGAGAAGTCAGTGCCTCATACAGCACATACACAGTGTATGAGGGAGGTCTATGGAGAAGTCAGTGCCTCATACAGCACATACACAGTGTATGAGGGAGGTCTATGGAGAAGTCAGTGCCTCACACAGCACATACACAGTGTATGAGGGAGGTCTATGGAGAAGTCAGTGCCTCATACAGCACATACACAGTGTATGAGGGAGGTCTATGGAGAAGTCAGTGCCTCATACAGCACATACACAGTGTATGAGGGAGGTCTATGGAGAAGTCAGTGCCTCACACAGCACATACACAGTGTATGAGGGAGGTCTATGGAGAAGTCAGTGCCTCACACAGCACATACACAGTGTATGAGGGAGGTCTATGGAGAAGTCAGTGCCTCATACAGCACATACACAGTGTATGAGGGAGGTCTATGGAGAAGTCAGTGCCTCACACAGCACATACACAGTGTATGAGGGAGGTCTATGGAGAAGTCAGTGCCTCATACAGCACATACACAGTGTATGAGGGAGGTCTATGGAGAAGTCAGTGCCTCACACAGCACATACACAGTGTATGAGGGAGGTCTATGGAGAAGTCAGTGCCTCATACAGCACATACACAGTGTATGAGGGAGGTCTATGGAGAAGTCAGTGCCTCACACAGCACATACACAGTGTATGAGGGAGGTCTATGGAGAAGTCAGTGCCTCACACAGCACATACACAGTGTATGAGGGAGGTCTATGGAGAAGTCAGTGCCTCACACAGCACATACACAGTGTATGAGGGAGGTCTATGGAGAAGTCAGTGCCTCATACAGCACATACACAGTGTATGAGGGAGGTCTATGGAGAAGTCAGTGCCTCATACAGCACATACACAGTGTATGAGGGAGGTCTATGGAGAAGTCAGTGCCTCATACAGCACATACACAGTGTATGAGGGAGGTCTATGGAGAAGTCAGTGCCTCACACAGCACATACACAGTGTATGAGGGAGGTCTATGGAGAAGTCAGTGCCTCATACAGCACATACACAGTGTATGAGGGAGGTCTATGGAGAAGTCAGTGCCTCATACAGCACATACACAGTGTATGAGGGAGGTCTATGGAGAAGTCAGTGCCTCATACAGCACATACACAGTGTATGAGGGAGGTCTATGGAGAAGTCAGTGCCTCATACAGCACATACACAGTGTATGAGGGAGGTCTATGGAGAAGTCAGTGCCTCACACAGCACATACACAGTGTATGAGGGAGGTCTATGGAGAAGTCAGTGCCTCATACAGCACATACACAGTGTATGAGGGAGGTCTATGGAGAAGTCAGTGCCTCATACAGCACATACACAGTGTATGAGGGAGGTCTATGGAGAAGTCAGTGCCTCATACAGCACATACACAGTGTATGAGGGAGGTCTATGGAGAAGTCAGTGCCTCATACAGCACATACACAGTGTATGAGGGAGGTCTATGGAGAAGTCAGTGCCTCACACAGCACATACACAGTGTATGAGGGAGGTCTATGGAGAAGTCAGTGCCTCACACAGCACATACACAGTGTATGAGGGAGGTCTATGGAGAAGTCAGTGCCTCATACAGCACATACACAGTGTATGAGGGAGGTCTATGGAGAAGTCAGTGCCTCATACAGCACATACACAGTGTATGAGGGAGGTCTATGGAGAAGTCAGTGCCTCACACAGCACATACACAGTGTATGAGGGAGGTCTATGGAGAAGTCAGTGCCTCACACAGCACATACACAGTGTATGAGGGAGGTCTATGGAGAAGTCAGTGCCTCACACAGCACATACACAGTGTATGAGGGAGGTCTATGGAGAAGTCAGTGCCTCACACAGCACATACACAGTGTATGAGGGAGGTCTATGGAGAAGTCAGTGCCTCACACAGCACATACACAGTGTATGAGGGAGGTCTATGGAGAAGTCAGTGCCTCATACAGCACATACACAGTGTATGAGGGAGGTCTATGGAGAAGTCAGTGCCTCATACAGCACATACACAGTGTATGAGGGAGGTCTATGGAGAAGTCAGTGCCTCATACAGCACATACACAGTGTATGAGGGAGGTCTATGGAGAAGTCAGTGCCTCACACAGCACATACACAGTGTATGAGGGAGGTCTATGGAGAAGTCAGTGCCTCATACAGCACATACACAGTGTATGAGGGAGGTCTATGGAGAAGTCAGTGCCTCACACAGCACATACACAGTGTATGAGGGAGGTCTATGGAGAAGTCAGTGCCTCATACAGCACATACACAGTGTATGAGGGAGGTCTATGGAGAAGTCAGTGCCTCATACAGCACATACACAGTGTATGAGGGAGGTCTATGGAGAAGTCAGTGCCTCATACAGCACATACACAGTGTATGAGGGAGGTCTATGGAGAAGTCAGTGCCTCACACAGCACATACACAGTGTATGAGGGAGGTCTATGGAGAAGTCAGTGCCTCATACAGCACATACACAGTGTATGAGGGAGGTCTATGGAGAAGTCAGTGCCTCACACAGCACATACACAGTGTATGAGGGAGGTCTATGGAGAAGTCAGTGCCTCACACAGCACATACACAGTGTATGAGGGAGGTCTATGGAGAAGTCAGTGCCTCATACAGCACATACACAGTGTATGAGGGAGGTCTATGGAGAAGTCAGTGCCTCATACAGCACATACACAGTGTATGAGGGAGGTCTATGGAGAAGTCAGTGCCTCACACAGCACATACACAGTGTATGAGGGAGGTCTATGGAGAAGTCAGTGCCTCATACAGCACATACACAGTGTATGAGGGAGGTCTATGGAGAAGTCAGTGCCTCACACAGCACATACACAGTGTATGAGGGAGGTCTATGGAGAAGTCAGTGCCTCATACAGCACATACACAGTGTATGAGGGAGGTCTATGGAGAAGTCAGTGCCTCATACAGCACATACACAGTGTATGAGGGAGGTCTATGGAGAAGTCAGTGCCTCACACAGCACATACACAGTGTATGAGGGAGGTCTATGGAGAAGTCAGTGCCTCATACAGCACATACACAGTGTATGAGGGAGGTCTATGGAGAAGTCAGTGCCTCATACAGCACATACACAGTGTATGAGGGAGGTCTATGGAGAAGTCAGTGCCTCACACAGCACATACACAGTGTATGAGGGAGGTCTATGGAGAAGTCAGTGCCTCATACAGCACATACACAGTGTATGAGGGAGGTCTATGGAGAAGTCAGTGCCTCACACAGCACATACACAGTGTATGAGGGAGGTCTATGGAGAAGTCAGTGCCTCACACAGCACATACACAGTGTATGAGGGAGGTCTATGGAGAAGTCAGTGCCTCATACAGCACATACACAGTGTATGAGGGAGGTCTATGGAGAAGTCAGTGCCTCATACAGCACATACACAGTGTATGAGGGAGGTCTATGGAGAAGTCAGTGCCTCATACAGCACATACACAGTGTATGAGGGAGGTCTATGGAGAAGTCAGTGCCTCATACAGCACATACACAGTGTATGAGGGAGGTCTATGGAGAAGTCAGTGCCTCACACAGCACATACACAGTGTATGAGGGAGGTCTATGGAGAAGTCAGTGCCTCATACAGCACATACACAGTGTATGAGGGAGGTCTATGGAGAAGTCAGTGCCTCATACAGCACATACACAGTGTATGAGGGAGGTCTATGGAGAAGTCAGTGCCTCATACAGCACATACACAGTGTATGAGGGAGGTCTATGGAGAAGTCAGTGCCTCACACAGCACATACACAGTGTATGAGGGAGGTCTATGGAGAAGTCAGTGCCTCACACAGCACATACACAGTGTATGAGGGAGGTCTATGGAGAAGTCAGTGCCTCATACAGCACATACACAGTGTATGAGGGAGGTCTATGGAGAAGTCAGTGCCTCACACAGCACATACACAGTGTATGAGGGAGGTCTATGGAGAAGTCAGTGCCTCATACAGCACATACACAGTGTATGAGGGAGGTCTATGGAGAAGTCAGTGCCTCATACAGCACATACACAGTGTATGAGGGAGGTCTATGGAGAAGTCAGTGCCTCACACAGCACATACACAGTGTATGAGGGAGGTCTATGGAGAAGTCAGTGCCTCATACAGCACATACACAGTGTATGAGGGAGGTCTATGGAGAAGTCAGTGCCTCATACAGCACATACACAGTGTATGAGGGAGGTCTATGGAGAAGTCAGTGCCTCACACAGCACATACACAGTGTATGAGGGAGGTCTATGGAGAAGTCAGTGCCTCATACAGCACATACACAGTGTATGAGGGAGGTCTATGGAGAAGTCAGTGCCTCATACAGCACATACACAGTGTATGAGGGAGGTCTATGGAGAAGTCAGTGCCTCATACAGCACATACACAGTGTATGAGGGAGGTCTATGGAGAAGTCAGTGCCTCACACAGCACATACACAGTGTATGAGGGAGGTCTATGGAGAAGTCAGTGCCTCATACAGCACATACACAGTGTATGAGGGAGGTCTATGGAGAAGTCAGTGCCTCACACAGCACATACACAGTGTATGAGGGAGGTCTATGGAGAAGTCAGTGCCTCATACAGCACATACACAGTGTATGAGGGAGGTCTATGGAGAAGTCAGTGCCTCACACAGCACATACACAGTGTATGAGGGAGGTCTATGGAGAAGTCAGTGCCTCATACAGCACATACACAGTGTATGAGGGAGGTCTATGGAGAAGTCAGTGCCTCATACAGCACATACACAGTGTATGAGGGAGGTCTATGGAGAAGTCAGTGCCTCACACAGCACATACACAGTGTATGAGGGAGGTCTATGGAGAAGTCAGTGCCTCATACAGCACATACACAGTGTATGAGGGAGGTCTATGGAGAAGTCAGTGCCTCACACAGCACATACACAGTGTATGAGGGAGGTCTATGGAGAAGTCAGTGCCTCACACAGCACATACACAGTGTATGAGGGAGGTCTATGGAGAAGTCAGTGCCTCACACAGCACATACACAGTGTATGAGGGAGGTCTATGGAGAAGTCAGTGCCTCACACAGCACATACACAGTGTATGAGGGAGGTCTATGGAGAAGTCAGTGCCTCACACAGCACATACACAGTGTATGAGGGAGGTCTATGGAGAAGTCAGTGCCTCATACAGCACATACACAGTGTATGAGGGAGGTCTATGGAGAAGTCAGTGCCTCACACAGCACATACACAGTGTATGAGGGAGGTCTATGGAGAAGTCAGTGCCTCATACAGCACATACACAGTGTATGAGGGAGGTCTATGGAGAAGTCAGTGCCTCATACAGCACATACACAGTGTATGAGGGAGGTCTATGGAGAAGTCAGTGCCTCATACAGCACATACACAGTGTATGAGGGAGGTCTATGGAGAAGTCAGTGCCTCATACAGCACATACACAGTGTATGAGGGAGGTCTATGGAGAAGTCAGTGCCTCATACAGCACATACACAGTGTATGAGGGAGGTCTATGGAGAAGTCAGTGCCTCACACAGCACATACACAGTGTATGAGGGAGGTCTATGGAGAAGTCAGTGCCTCACACAGCACATACACAGTGTATGAGGGAGGTCTATGGAGAAGTCAGTGCCTCACACAGCACATACACAGTGTATGAGGGAGGTCTATGGAGAAGTCAGTGCCTCATACAGCACATACACAGTGTATGAGGGAGGTCTATGGAGAAGTCAGTGCCTCATACAGCACATACACAGTGTATGAGGGAGGTCTATGGAGAAGTCAGTGCCTCATACAGCACATACACAGTGTATGAGGGAGGTCTATGGAGAAGTCAGTGCCTCACACAGCACATACACAGTGTATGAGGGAGGTCTATGGAGAAGTCAGTGCCTCATACAGCACATACACAGTGTATGAGGGAGGTCTATGGAGAAGTCAGTGCCTCATACAGCACATACACAGTGTATGAGGGAGGTCTATGGAGAAGTCAGTGCCTCATACAGCACATACACAGTGTATGAGGGAGGTCTATGGAGAAGTCAGTGCCTCACACAGCACATACACAGTGTATGAGGGAGGTCTATGGAGAAGTCAGTGCCTCATACAGCACATACACAGTGTATGAGGGAGGTCTATGGAGAAGTCAGTGCCTCACACAGCACATACACAGTGTATGAGGGAGGTCTATGGAGAAGTCAGTGCCTCACACAGCACATACACAGTGTATGAGGGAGGTCTATGGAGAAGTCAGTGCCTCATACAGCACATACACAGTGTATGAGGGAGGTCTATGGAGAAGTCAGTGCCTCATACAGCACATACACAGTGTATGAGGGAGGTCTATGGAGAAGTCAGTGCCTCATACAGCACATACACAGTGTATGAGGGAGGTCTATGGAGAAGTCAGTGCCTCATACAGCACATACACAGTGTATGAGGGAGGTCTATGGAGAAGTCAGTGCCTCACACAGCACATACACAGTGTATGAGGGAGGTCTATGGAGAAGTCAGTGCCTCATACAGCACATACACAGTGTATGAGGGAGGTCTATGGAGAAGTCAGTGCCTCATACAGCACATACACAGTGTATGAGGGAGGTCTATGGAGAAGTCAGTGCCTCACACAGCACATACACAGTGTATGAGGGAGGTCTATGGAGAAGTCAGTGCCTCATACAGCACATACACAGTGTATGAGGGAGGTCTATGGAGAAGTCAGTGCCTCACACAGCACATACACAGTGTATGAGGGAGGTCTATGGAGAAGTCAGTGCCTCACACAGCACATACACAGTGTATGAGGGAGGTCTATGGAGAAGTCAGTGCCTCATACAGCACATACACAGTGTATGAGGGAGGTCTATGGAGAAGTCAGTGCCTCATACAGCACATACACAGTGTATGAGGGAGGTCTATGGAGAAGTCAGTGCCTCATACAGCACATACACAGTGTATGAGGGAGGTCTATGGAGAAGTCAGTGCCTCATACAGCACATACACAGTGTATGAGGGAGGTCTATGGAGAAGTCAGTGCCTCATACAGCACATACACAGTGTATGAGGGAGGTCTATGGAGAAGTCAGTGCCTCACACAGCACATACACAGTGTATGAGGGAGGTCTATGGAGAAGTCAGTGCCTCACACAGCACATACACAGTGTATGAGGGAGGTCTATGGAGAAGTCAGTGCCTCACACAGCACATACACAGTGTATGAGGGAGGTCTATGGAGAAGTCAGTGCCTCATACAGCACATACACAGTGTATGAGGGAGGTCTATGGAGAAGTCAGTGCCTCACACAGCACATACACAGTGTATGAGGGAGGTCTATGGAGAAGTCAGTGCCTCATACAGCACATACACAGTGTATGAGGGAGGTCTATGGAGAAGTCAGTGCCTCACACAGCACATACACAGTGTATGAGGGAGGTCTATGGAGAAGTCAGTGCCTCATACAGCACATACACAGTGTATGAGGGAGGTCTATGGAGAAGTCAGTGCCTCATACAGCACATACACAGTGTATGAGGGAGGTCTATGGAGAAGTCAGTGCCTCACACAGCACATACACAGTGTATGAGGGAGGTCTATGGAGAAGTCAGTGCCTCATACAGCACATACACAGTGTATGAGGGAGGTCTATGGAGAAGTCAGTGCCTCACACAGCACATACACAGTGTATGAGGGAGGTCTATGGAGAAGTCAGTGCCTCATACAGCACATACACAGTGTATGAGGGAGGTCTATGGAGAAGTCAGTGCCTCATACAGCACATACACAGTGTATGAGGGAGGTCTATGGAGAAGTCAGTGCCTCACACAGCACATACACAGTGTATGAGGGAGGTCTATGGAGAAGTCAGTGCCTCATACAGCACATACACAGTGTATGAGGGAGGTCTATGGAGAAGTCAGTGCCTCACACAGCACATACACAGTGTATGAGGGAGGTCTATGGAGAAGTCAGTGCCTCACACAGCACATACACAGTGTATGAGGGAGGTCTATGGAGAAGTCAGTGCCTCACACAGCACATACACAGTGTATGAGGGAGGTCTATGGAGAAGTCAGTGCCTCACACAGCACATACACAGTGTATGAGGGAGGTCTATGGAGAAGTCAGTGCCTCACACAGCACATACACAGTGTATGAGGGAGGTCTATGGAGAAGTCAGTGCCTCATACAGCACATACACAGTGTATGAGGGAGGTCTATGGAGAAGTCAGTGCCTCACACAGCACATACACAGTGTATGAGGGAGGTCTATGGAGAAGTCAGTGCCTCATACAGCACATACACAGTGTATGAGGGAGGTCTATGGAGAAGTCAGTGCCTCACACAGCACATACACAGTGTATGAGGGAGGTCTATGGAGAAGTCAGTGCCTCATACAGCACATACACAGTGTATGAGGGAGGTCTATGGAGAAGTCAGTGCCTCACACAGCACATACACAGTGTATGAGGGAGGTCTATGGAGAAGTCAGTGCCTCACACAGCACATACACAGTGTATGAGGGAGGTCTATGGAGAAGTCAGTGCCTCATACAGCACATACACAGTGTATGAGGGAGGTCTATGGAGAAGTCAGTGCCTCATACAGCACATACACAGTGTATGAGGGAGGTCTATGGAGAAGTCAGTGCCTCATACAGCACATACACAGTGTATGAGGGAGGTCTATGGAGAAGTCAGTGCCTCATACAGCACATACACAGTGTATGAGGGAGGTCTATGGAGAAGTCAGTGCCTCATACAGCACATACACAGTGTATGAGGGAGGTCTATGGAGAAGTCAGTGCCTCATACAGCACATACACAGTGTATGAGGGAGGTCTATGGAGAAGTCAGTGCCTCATACAGCACATACACAGTGTATGAGGGAGGTCTATGGAGAAGTCAGTGCCTCATACAGCACATACACAGTGTATGAGGGAGGTCTATGGAGAAGTCAGTGCCTCATACAGCACATACACAGTGTATGAGGGAGGTCTATGGAGAAGTCAGTGCCTCATACAGCACATACACAGTGTATGAGGGAGGTCTATGGAGAAGTCAGTGCCTCATACAGCACATACACAGTGTATGAGGGAGGTCTATGGAGAAGTCAGTGCCTCATACAGCACATACACAGTGTATGAGGGAGGTCTATGGAGAAGTCAGTGCCTCATACAGCACATACACAGTGTATGAGGGAGGTCTATGGAGAAGTCAGTGCCTCATACAGCACATACACAGTGTATGAGGGAGGTCTATGGAGAAGTCAGTGCCTCATACAGCACATACACAGTGTATGAGGGAGGTCTATGGAGAAGTCAGTGCCTCATACAGCACATACACAGTGTATGAGGGAGGTCTATGGAGAAGTCAGTGCCTCATACAGCACATACACAGTGTATGAGGGAGGTCTATGGAGAAGTCAGTGCCTCATACAGCACATACACAGTGTATGAGGGAGGTCTATGGAGAAGTCAGTGCCTCATACAGCACATACACAGTGTATGAGGGAGGTCTATGGAGAAGTCAGTGCCTCATACAGCACATACACAGTGTATGAGGGAGGTCTATGGAGAAGTCAGTGCCTCATACAGCACATACACAGTGTATGAGGGAGGTCTATGGAGAAGTCAGTGCCTCATACAGCACATACACAGTGTATGAGGGAGGTCTATGGAGAAGTCAGTGCCTCATACAGCACATACACAGTGTATGAGGGAGGTCTATGGAGAAGTCAGTGCCTCATACAGCACATACACAGTGTATGAGGGAGGTCTATGGAGAAGTCAGTGCCTCATACAGCACATACACAGTGTATGAGGGAGGTCTATGGAGAAGTCAGTGCCTCATACAGCACATACACAGTGTATGAGGGAGGTCTATGGAGAAGTCAGTGCCTCATACAGCACATACACAGTGTATGAGGGAGGTCTATGGAGAAGTCAGTGCCTCATACAGCACATACACAGTGTATGAGGGAGGTCTATGGAGAAGTCAGTGCCTCATACAGCACATACACAGTGTATGAGGGAGGTCTATGGAGAAGTCAGTGCCTCATACAGCACATACACAGTGTATGAGGGAGGTCTGGAGAAGTCAGTGCCTCATACAGCACATACACAGTGTATGAGGGAGGTCTATGGAGAAGTTAGTGCCTCACACAGCACATACACAGTGTATGAGGGAGGTCTATGGAGAAGTCAGTGCCTCACACAGCACATACAGTGTATGAGGGAGGTCTATGGAGAAGTCAGTGCCTCATACAGCACATACACAGTGTATGAGGGAGGTCTATAGAAGTCAGTGCCTCATACAGCACATACACAGTGTATGAGGGAGGTCTATAGAGGTCAGTGCCTCATACAGCACATACACAGTGTATGAGGGAGGGCTATAGAGGTCAGTGCCTCATACAGCACATACACAGTGTATGAGGGAGGTCTATGGAGAAGTCGGTGCCTCATGCCTCACACGGCTCCGGAAACCACGTGCAGTCACTCACCTGTAAATTCCTGAGGACAAAAATCCAGCAGCCAATCACACAGCGTCACTTATGCCGACCGAGCCAGGCTTCTAGCCAATCACAGGGCTTCACAATACACAACGCTCCCCGTCTCCGGACACAAGTCATCCACATTACACTTTCCTCCGTGATGCTTCCTCGGTAGTGGGCTGAAGGACCTGTGATGACGTAACGCCCATGTGACCAGACTGCACCGTGGGAGGAGCCGTTCTCTGTGGAGTTTAGAATGGCATAGATTTTGCTGTGTAAATGCTATACTATACTCGGTAACGACCTGCTGACGTCACAACATCACGTGATATTTTTAGGTCACATGGAAATTAGCGCGTTGTTGTAGCAAACGTAGAATGTGTGAGGAGATGGGAGGACGGCCCCAATCACCAGTGTCAGCGGGAGGAGACGGAAGGGTCCAAGTGTGTGTACAGGAGGAGACGGAGGGGTCCACGTGTGTGTACAGGAGGAGACTGAAGGGTCCACGTGTGTGTACAGGAGGAGACTGAAGGGTCCACGTGTGTGTACAGGAGGAGACGGAAGGGTCCACGTGTGTGTACAGGAGGAGACAGAAGAGTCCATGTGTGTGTACAGGAGGAGACGGAAGGGGAAGGGACCACGTGTGTGTACAGGAGGAGACAGAAGAGTCCATGTGTGTGTACAGGAGGAGACAGAAGGGTCCACTTGTGTGTACAGGAGGAGACGGAAGGGGAAGGGACCACATGTGTGTACAGGAGGAGACAGGAGAGTCCATGTGTGTGTACAGGAGGAGACAGAAGGGTCCACGTGTGTGTACAGGAGGAGACAGGAGAGTCCATGTGTGTGTACAGGAGGAGACAGAAGAGTCCATGTGTGTGTACAGGAGGAGACAGGAGAGTCCATGTGTGTGTACAGGAGGAGACAGGAGAGTCCACGTGTATATAACGGAGGAGAAGGAATGGTCCACGTGTGTGTACAGGAGGAGACAGAAGGGTCCACGTGTGTGTACAGGAGGAGACAGAAGGGTCCACGTGTGTGTACAGGAGGAGACAGAAGAGTCCATGTGTGTGTACAGGAGGAGACAGGAGAGTCCATGTGTGTGTACAGGAGGAGACAGGAGAGTCCACGTGTATATAACGGAGGAGACGGAATGGTCCACGTGTGTGTACAGGAGGAGACTGAAGGGTCCACGTGTGTGTACAGGAGGAGACAGAAGAGTCCATGTGTGTGTACAGGAGGAGACAGAAGAGTCCATGTGTGTGTACAGGAGGAGACAGGAGAGTCCATGTGTGTGTACAGGAGGAGACGGAAGGGTCCACGTGTGTGTACAGGAGGAGACGGAAGGGTCCACGTGTGTGTACAGGAGGAGACGGAAGGGGAAGGGACCACGTGTGTGTACAGGAGGAGACGGAAGGGGAAGGGACCACGTGTGTGTACAGTAGGAGACAGAAGAGTCCATGTGTGTGTACAGGAGGAGACGGAAGGGGAAGGGACCACATGTGTGTACAGGAGGAGACAGGAGAGTCCATGTGTGTGTACAGGAGGAGACTGAAGGGTCCACGTGTGTGTACAGGAGGAGACAGAAGAGTCCATGTGTGTGTACAGGAGGAGACAGAAGGGTCCACGTGTGTGTACAGGAGGAGACAGGAGAGTCCATGTGTGTGTACAGGAGGAGACAGGAGAGTCCACGTGTATATAACGGAGGAGACGGAATGGTCCACGTGTGTGTACAGGAGGAGACTGAAGGGTCCACGTGTGTACAGGAGGAGACTGAAGGGTCCACGTGTGTGTTCAGGAGGAGACGAGTCCATGTGTGTGTACAGGAGGAGACAGAAGGGTCCACGTGCATATACAGGAGTTGACGGAAGGGTCCACGTGTGTGTACAGGAGGAGACAGACGAGTCCACGTGTATACTGGAGGAGATAAAGGTCCACTACTGCTGCCACCACACTGCCAGACATTTGTCGCGGTCTCCTCCATCCTGTTTGTACAGGAGGAGACAGACGAGTCCACGTGTGTACAGAAGGAGACAGACGAGTCCACGTGTGTGTACAGGAGGAGACAGACGAGTCCACGTGTGTACAGAAGGAGACAGACGAGTCCACGTGTGTGTACAGGAGGAGACAGACGAGTCCACGTGTGTGTACAGGAGGAGACAGACGAGTCCACGTGTGTGTACAGGAGGAGACAGACGAGTCCACGTGTATACTGGAGGAGATGAAGGTCCACTACTGCTGCCACCACACTGCCAGACATTTGTCGCGGTCTCCTCCATCCGGTTCCATTTTGGGATGCTGTGCGTGTAATCTGCTGTGGGAAAAAGAGCCGCACCCCATTCCGGACAGCAGAGACACGGAGCAGTAACACTATTAATAATGCACCGTGCCTCTCTGTGACCTTTTTACTACAAAATCCGTGAGATAAAGTTGTCACCGTGATTTTGCAGTAAAAAGGTCAGAGAGGCGCGGAGCATTATCAATCTTGGCTCAATCTTGGCTATCACTTGGCTCTCTTTCACGCAGTGGATTCCATGCACGGGATCCGCTTGGTTGAAGTTTTGTGCACATTACTACTACTCTGGTTCTTGGTAATGTAAGAGGGCGCAAGGTGTCGTCATGGACGGACGATACGTGTCACCGAGGTTCCTGGCCTCGGTGAGGTAAGAGCCGGGTTTTCATGTGTCAGCAGCAGCTAGTGCTGTTTGACACCTTGCTATTTAGTTTGGCTGCAAAGCCAATCCGGGCCGGCTCTTACTGGGAGTAGGCAAAGAGTTGGGTGGGTGCCTACTCCCCACGGTCCAGGCCGGACTTTTGCCGGGCCTTTAAAGGCAGCCTCCTCAGCAGCTGAGGGTGATTGTCCTGGAGCTGCTGTTAGGCTGTGGAATCACTTGGGTTTGGGAGTTCTGATCCATTCTGTGCTATGTGGAGTTCTCTGGGCTGGAAGCAAGAGCCCAAGCAAGGAGGAGTGCAGACGGCCTGGAAACCTGACGTCGACTGTCTTGCGGCTGGACTGACAGCCAGGTGCGAACCTGCACCTAAAACCTCCCAGGTGACTGGAACCTGTACGGGACTGTTTTGTTTTGCCTTAATGCTTCTGATGTGTGTGAATTAACACCAAGAGACTGTTTATTGTTTATGTTGTGCAAGTGTGAATAAAACACTGTTTATTGCACGTTCTGGGCTCCTTGTTTTGCCTCTGTACTGCACCCGCACCGCTATCTACCAGAGCGACTCCCCACATTTGGTGTCGGATGCGGGCATGCGCAGTGAGACTGGCGTGAACGCCGAAAATTTTTATTTTTGCTGGGCACGACTGGATGTCCTATATTAGGCCGGCAAAGTTGCAGCCTGTGTTCCCGGACAAAATGGAGGTGGTTAGCCCTTGTGGAGGCTAACTTGCAGCAGCAGGAGACCAACCAGCTACTACTTCAGCAGGTGATGGCGTTACAAGCTGCAGGAGCGTCCCACCACGTCCATGATGCCCGGAAAGCGGTCCGTGCAGCGATTCCCAAGATGACCCCCGAGGATGATGCTGAGACCTATCTGGCGGTCTTTGAGAAGGTCGCCGTGAGGGAGAAGTTACCCCGTGACCAGTGGGCCGAGGTGGTCGCTCCGTTCCTGGCATCCGGACCCCAGCAGGTTTTTTTTGACTTATCAGATGACCAGGCTGCTGATTACCCCACGGTGAAGGGGGAGATCCTGGCCAGACTGGGGGTAAACGTGTTGGTCCGGGCTCAGCGGGTCCACCAGTGGGACTTTCAAACGGCTGAACCCGCCAGGCCGCAGTGGCTGCAGCCTGAGGTTCTAAGTCCGGCTGCTATGCTGGACCGTCTGCTGGCCGACATCTTTTGGAGGGCCCTGCCTTATCCCCTCCAGCACTGGGTCGGCCAGGCGTCTCCGGTATGTGCCCTGGAGATGGTCGACCTGGTGGAGCGTTACGAGGCCACCAGAAACCTGCAGGGGAGTCTTGCTGGGAAGGGGTCAGTCAAACCCCGGAGGCCTCCACCCCAGTTCCGACGTCCGGCGACAGAGAGGCCTGCACGGAATGTACCCCCTGCGGATCCGCCTCCCGTGGTATGCTGGAGGTGTCAGGAGCCAGGCCACATCAGGGCCGACTGTCCGCATCGGGGTGAGCCGATGGAAGGGAACTACGGCTATCGCCACTCCCTGTATGCACGGAAGCTGTGCGCAACTGGCACCCGTGAGGTGCAGGACAATAACCACCTGTGTCAGGTAGAGGTGGGAGATTCTCTGGCGGTGGCCCTGCTGGACTCAGGGAGTCTAGTCTCCCTGGTAAGGGCTGCCCTGGTACGGCCTGTGGAGTATACCGGCCATAAAATCGGGGTCCTGTGCATCCACGGAGACCTAAAAGACTACCCCACTGCACTAGTGACTTTGTCCACAGCGGCTGGTAGGTGGACCCACGAGGTGGCTGTCGCTACTAAACTCCCACTGAACTGATACTTGGGAGGGACTTCCCAGGTTTTCCGGCGCTGTGGCCGGCAATAAAGTATCTGATGGACCCGAGACAGGGGTAACCCTAGTAGAGTGGCCTGATACCACTGGAAGGCCCGAACCCTGGGAGCCCGAATCTGAAGGGCCAGCGGTAGGGGTGACCACTGCTCCAGCGGTAGAGGGGGAGACAACCCCACTGAGTGTAATGGTGGGAGACACGGAGGACTTGCCACCGGGACCTGAGTTGGCAGACCTCAATGTCTCCGGGGAAAATTTTGGGACCGCACAACACCGGGACCAAACCCTAACCAGGGCCTGGGAAAGTGTCGTAATGATTGATGGTAAACCCCAGAAACCAGGGGCTGAATTAATGTTCCCACGATTTATTGTTCTTCAGGATATGTTGTATCGGGTGAACCAAATCCGAGGTGAGCCAGTTGAACAGTTGGTGGTGCCCACCGCATATCGCAAGCTTGTTATGGAGCTTGCCCACCAACATGTTCTTGGGGGACACCTGGGGTGGCAGAAAACGCAGGACCGCATACTGCAGCGGTTTTATTGGCCCAGTGTGTTCAAGGAGGTAGAGGAGTTCTGTAAGTCCTGTCCAACCTGTCAGATAACTAGCCCCCAGCCGCATTACAGAAGTCTCCTGGTCCCTCTCCCAATAATTGAGGTCCCATTCGAGCGTATTGCCATGGATCTGGTCGGACCCGTACCGAAGTCTGCCAGGGGCCACCAACATATCCTGGTGATTCTGGACTATGCCACTCGATATCCGGAGGCGGTGACTCTGCGACATACCTCGGCTAAGCTCATTGCCAAAGAGTTAATGGAAATGTTTTCCCGTGTGGGCCTGCCAAAAGAGGTTCTGACCGACCAAGGGACCCCTTTTATGTCCAAAGTTATGAGGGAACTGTGTAAATTGTTGCGTATAAAGCAGTTACGGACGTCCGTTTACCATCCGCAAACAGACGGTCTTGTGGAGAGGTTTAACCAAACTCTAAAAAATATGTTAAAGAGGGTGGTGTCTAGAGATGGGAAGGAGTGGGACCTGCTTCTGCCCTATCTCATGTTCGCAGTGCGAGAGGTGCCCCAGGCCTCTACTGGGTTCTCGCCTTTCGAACTGCTTTATGGCAGACACCCTCGGGGCCTGTTGGATATCGCCAAGGAAGCATGGGAACAACAGCCTGTCCCCCACAAAAGTGTCATTGAGTATGTCACCCAGATGCAGGACCAGATGGAAAGGGTGTTGCTGCTGGTCCGGGAGCATATGGAGGCAGCGCAACAAGCCCAGAGTAGGGTGTACAATCGTCAGGCTCGGGTACGGGACTTCAACCCGGGAGATCGGGTTTTGGTTCTGGTGCCCACCCCTGACAGCAAGTTCCTAGCTAGGTGGCAGGGCCCCTATGAGGTTATCGAGAAGGTAGGGGAAGTAAATTACAAAGTACACCAGCCAGGGCGGCGCAAGCCGGAGCAGGTGTACCACGTGAATTTACTAAAGCCGTGGAAAGATAGGGACGCGACCGACGACCACAGCCCCCGGCCAGGGCTTCTAGGGGAAAAGGGTCCAGCCCCACAGTTCGAGGCCTGCGAAGCAGTAACCACGGTAAAAATTGCAGACAGCCTGTCTTCCAAACAAGTTCAGGAAGTCAGGGAGTTCATCAGTCGGAACACGGATGTGTTCTCGGACCTCCCTGGCCGCACGTCTCTCATCCAACATGACATCGTCACTGAGCCTCAGGCCAAGATCCGGTTAAAACCATACCGGGTACCCGAGGCTCGGCGACGGGCCATCGCGGAGGAAGTGCAATTAATGTTGAAGCTCGATGTCATTGAGGAGTCGAAGAGTGAGTGGGCCAGTCCCATAGTCCTAATACCCAAGCCGGATGGGACGTTGCGGTTCTGCAACGATTTTTGCAAGTTAAATGAAGTGTCCAAGTTTGATGCGTATCCCATGCCCCGGGTAGACGAGCTTGTTGAGAATTTAGGACAAGCCCGTTATTTTTCTGTGCTAGACCACACTAAAGGATACTGGCAGGTACCCTTAACGGAGTCGGCCAAGGAAAAAAACGCTTTTGTTACCCCGCAGGGCCTGTATCACTACAAGGTGTTACCCTTTGGCCTGCATGGCGCCCCCGCCACCTTCCAAAGGTTAATGGATATTGTGCTGCGACCTCATCGTCGGTACGCCTCGGCCTACTTAGATGATGTAATCATCCACAGCACCGACTGGGAAAGCCATTTACCCAAAGTGCAGGCGGTAGTGGATGCCCTGAGGAAAGCCGGACTGACCGCTAACCCAAAGAAGTGCTCCATAGGGTTAGAGGAGACAAAATATCTGGGATATGTAATTGGGCGCGGAGTCATCAAGCCGCAGGTAACTAAGGTAGAAGCCATATGCAACTGGCCCCGACCGGTCACCACCAGGCAGGTAAAGTCGTTCCTGGGGATTGTAGGTTACTACATGCGGTTTGTGCCCCGCTTTGCCACAATAGCAGCGCCGTTGACAGACCTGTTGAAGGGGCGAAAGTCTGGGAAGGTTAGCTGGAGTGAGAAGGCGGAGGAGGCTTTCTCCGCGTTGAAGTCGGCCCTGTGTGGGTCCCCGGTTTTGGTGACACCCGACTTCAACAGGGAGTTCGTCGTACAGACCGACGCCTCGGAGGTAGGCCTCGGTGCGGTACTGTCTCAGGAGGTCAACGGGGAAGAACATCCCGTTGTCTTCCTGAGCCGTAAGCTCAGTCCCGCCGAGTCCAGGTATAGTATAGTGGAGAGGGAGTGCCTGGCTATCAAGTGGGCACTCGAATCTCTCCGCTACTACCTGTTAGGGAGGAGGTTCCGTCTGGTAACCGACCATTCCCCTCTCAAGTGTATGAGCCAGGCCAAGGAGAGGAATGCTCGGGTCACCAGGTGGTTCCTATCCCTGCAGAACTTCAAGTTCTCTGTCGAACACAGGGCAGGCCGCTTGCAGGGTAACGCAGATGCCCCCCGGAAGAAGCGGGAAGCGAAACGTACGTTGGGGTTGAGGAAGCACTACCCCCACACCGGTCTGTATCTTTACCCTTTGTATTTTTGTAACCGACCTTTGAATATTGGAACACGTGTTCCTTTCTTATGTTGATACATTGTGGATAGATTGTATTCACTTTTTCTATTTATCTATTTAGACATTCACTGGTCGGACATATGGTTGTAGTCATATTACATTGGTTACTAGTACATTGTGAATAGGGCTAATGGGTACAAACCTCTGTGGAGTGTGATTATTGTCCACCTTTTCTATGAGGATCCATTTTAGATATATTGGTTTGTTATTTGTGTATTTTTAACATTATGAAATAAATTTTTTTTTTTATTATTTATAGAATGTGGTGATTTATTGGGGTTTTTGCTAATTGTATATTCCGCATTATTTTTGGTAATTCTGCAATGGAAGGTGTTTAGTTAGGGTAACGCAGATGCCCTGTCCCGCGTCCACTGCCTTACATGTGTTCACCCCCTCAGGGTTGAACAAAGGGGGGGGGGGTGTGTAAGAGGGCGCAAGGTGTCGTCATGGACGGACGATACATGTCACCGAAGTTCCTGTTTGACATTGTCAGTTAGTTTGGCTGCAAAGCCAATCCGGGCCGGCTCTTACTGGGAGTAGGCAAAGAGTTGGGTGGGTGCCTACTCCCCACGGTCCAGGCCGGACTTTTGCCGGGCCTTTAAAGGCAGCCTCCTCAGCAGCTGAGGGTGATTGTCCTGGAGCTGCTGTTAGGCTGTGGAGTCATTTGAGTTTGGGAGTGCTGATCCATTCTCTGCTATGTGGAGTTCCCTGGAAGCCAGAGCCCAACAAGGAGGAGTGCAGACGGCCCGGAAACCTGACGTCGACTGTCTTGCGGCTGGACTGACAGCCAGGTGCGAACTTGCACCTAAAACCTCCCAGGTGACTGAAACCTGTAAGGGACTGTTTTGTTTTGCCTTAATACTTCTGATGTGTGTGCATTAACACCAAGAGACTGTTTGTCGTTTATTTTTGTGCAAGTGTGAATAAAACACTGTTGATTGCACGTTCTGGACTCCATGTTTTGCCTCTGTACTGCACCCGCACCGCTATCTACCAGAGCGACTCCCCACAGTAAGATAAGCCAGGACATATGCAGCACTCGGTCAAGCTGAGCATGCATGTGTGCATGGCCTGTCTTTAGGATAACTCTTCAATATCACATTGCTGGTGGTCTGACACTGACAGATACCAGTATATAACCTTCCTATATAGTGTGGAGCAGCTGTTACCTGTCTCCCTGCCTCCTCAATAGCGAGCACTCACTACAGCGCTCCTGGCATACACCGGAACTATCCGGAGATCGCAGCCAGGCAGGGAGCCATGTGTACACACATAGGAGGGCGGCAGCAGTCAGTGTGGAGCAGCTGTTACCCGTCTCCCTGCCTCCTCACTGCTCGCAGTAATTCATGGAGCTGTCGTCTTGATACACCGCGCTCCTGGCATACACAGGAATAATCCGGAGATCACAGCCAGGCAGGGAGCCATGTGTACACACATAGGAGGGCGGCAGCAGTCAGTGTGGAGAAGCTGTTACCCAGCTCCCTGCCTCCTCACTGCTCGCAGTAATTCATGGAGCTGTCGTCTTGATACACCGCGCTCCTGGCATACACAGGAATAATCCGGAGATCGCAGCCAGGCAGGGAGCCATGTAAACACATAGGAGGGCGGCAGCAGTCAGTGTGGAGCAGCTGTTACCCGTCTTCCTGCCTCCTCACTGCTCGCAGTAATTCATGGAGCTGTCGTCTTGATACACCGCGCTCCTGGCATACACAGGAACTATCCGGAGATCGCAGCCAGGCAGGGAGCCATGTGTACACACATAGGAGGTCGGCAGCAGTCAGTGTGGAGCAGCTGTTACCCGTCTCCCTGCCTCCTCAGTGCTTACAGTAATTCATGGAGCTGTCGTCTTGATACAACGCGCTCCTGGCATACACAGGAGCTATCCGGAGATCACAGCCAGGCAGGGAGCCATGTGTACACACATAGGAGGGCGGCAGCAGTCAGTGTGGAGCAGCTGTTACCCGTCTTCCTGCCTCCTCACTGCTCGCAGTAATTCATGGAGCTGTCGTCTTGATACACCGCGCTCCTGGCATACGCAGGAATAATCTGGAGATAGCAGCCAGGCAGGGAGCCATGTGTACACACATAGGAGGGCGGCAGCAGTCAGTGTGGAGCAGCTGTTATCCGTCTCCCTGCCTCCTCACTGCTCGCAGTAATTCATGGAGCTGTCGTCTTGATACACCGCGCTCCTGGCATACACAGGAATAATCCGGAGATCGCAGCCAGGCAGGGAGCCATGTGTACACACATAGGAGGGCGGCAGCAGTCAGTGTGGAGCAGCTGTTACCCGTCTCCCTGCCTCCTCACTGCTCGCAGTAATTCATGGAGCTGTCGTCTTGATACACCGCGCTCCTGGCATACACAGGAATAATCCGGAGATCGCAGCCAGGCAGGGAGCCATGTGTACACACATAGGAGGGCGGCAGCAGTCAGTGTGGAGCAGCTGTTACCCGTCTCCCTGCCTCCTCACTGCTCGCAGTAATTCATGGAGCTGTCGTCTTGATACACCGCGCTCCTGGCATACACAGGAATAATCCGGAGATCGCAGCCAGGCAGGGAGCCATGTGTACACACATAGGAGGGCGGCAGCAGTCAGTGTGGAGCAGCTGTTACCCGTCTCCCTGCCTCCTCACTGCTCGCAGTAATTCATGGAGCTGTCGTCTTGATACACTGTGCTCCTGGCATACACAGGAATAATCCGGAGATCGCAGCCAGGCAGGGAGCCATGTGTACACACATAGGAGGGCGGCAGCAGTCAGTGTGGAGCAGCTGTTACCCGTCTCCCTGCCTCCTCACTGCTCGCAGTAATTCATGGAGCTGTCGTCTTGATACACCGCGCTCCTGGCATACACAGGAATAATCTGGAGATAGCAGCCAGGCAGGGAGCCATGTGTACACACATAGGAGGGCGGCAGCAGTCAGTGTGGAGCAGCTGTTATCCGTCTCCCTGCTTCCTCACTGTTCGTAATAATTCATGGAGCTGTCGTCTTGATACACTGTGCTCCTGGCATACACAGGAATAATCCGGAGATCGCAGCCAGGCAGGGAGCCATGTGTACACACATAGGAGGGCGGCAGCAGTCAGTGTGGAGCGCGTCTCCACAGTTCCGTAAACAGATGACGGAGATCGCTGCTAATGCACAAAATAGGCCACTTTACAGCTATTTTTCTAATAAAAATGTACAATTTCAGTAATTAGTTATATTACACACATGATCGGTATCACTGCCACTGCACAGTACCAGAGGAAAGAATGACACTTACAGTTTACATATACGGGTAGGTACCGTACCTAGGCGAGGACACCTCTACCGTGCACCTTATTGTTCCATTCACTGCAGCGGTCGAAACGTTACACGTACTATTGCACAGTCAACATATCGGAGTGCTCACCTTTATTTTCCATATACTTATGGGGTAGAGAATCTGCTTTAAAAATCTGCAATCGCTACACAGACTGCCAC
Source organism: Bufotes viridis (assembly GCA_033119425.1). NCBI lineage: Eukaryota > Metazoa > Chordata > Amphibia > Anura > Bufonidae > Bufotes > Bufotes viridis. Next base: position 20,784,251 of record CM065589.1, read on the forward strand.
AGGTTATATTACTAATAAATACTAGTAATGAGCGAGCACCAAAATGTTCAGGTACTCGGTCCGAACACATAGCGATATTCGTGCGCTCGGATGAGGGGAGGGTGCCTGGTCCATTGGAAAAGGTCAGAAAGTGACAGAAACACCACCGAAATGGATCGGGAACAGCATGGGGACCATGTCTGGGTGCATCTTGGACTCCAATGTCACTGCTGGGAACCATATTGTCCCAGTTGTCCGCCACTTTTACATAGCGACAAAATCACGCGCAAAATCCTGCCCCCTCAAAAAAATAGATATTTTTAGAGGTAAAACTGTTAGGAAACATTCTTTCCTGTATATTTACTTGTATATAAAGTGCAAGTGCTGCCAAAAATTCCAAGGAAGAGGCGCTCCGATACAGCCTATATATCACATAAAGGAGGGCCTCATTCACATTGTGGTACAGTTGTTCAGGAAGTGGGACTCCTACACCCATAAAGCCTATGCACTAAGTGAAAGGGCTGCCAAAAATTACAGGGAACCGGCACTCCAATACACCCTTTATTACACATAAAGGAGGGCATCATACACACCCTTGAAAAATTATCATTGATGGTCTACTGGTGACCCTCAAAAACATTTGGAGCAAGGGCCTGCTGGTTACCCTCTAAAACATTATAGTTGAGGGCCTGAAGGTGAGCGGACCCAATAAAAAAATTGCAGTGATGGCCTACAGATGAGCAGACCGTATATAGCATTAGAGGTGAGGGCCTGAAGCCGAGCGAATCTCATAAATCATTGCAGGGATGGCCTACAGATGAGCAGACCGTATATAGCATTAGAGGTGAGGGCCTGAAGCCTAGAGAACCCCATAAACCATTGCAGTGATGGCCTACAGGTGAGAAGACGGTATAAAGCATTGGAGGTGAGGGCCTGAAACCTAGAGAACCCCATAAACCATTGCAGTGATGGCCTACAGGTGAGCAGACCGTATAAAACAGTGGAGGTGAGGGCCTGAAGCCTAGAGAACCCCATAAACCATTGCAGTGATGGCCTACAGGTGAGAAGACGGTATAAAGCATTGGAGGTGAGGGCCTGAAACCTAGAGAACCCCATAAAACATTGCAGTGATGGCCTACAGGTGAGAAGACGGTATAAAACAGTGGAGGTGAGGGCCTGAAGCCTAGAGAACCCCATAAAACATTGCAGGGATGGCCTACAGGTGAGCAGACGGTATAAAGCATTGGAGGTGAGGGCCCGAAGCCTAACGAACCCCATAAATCATTGCAATGATGGCCTACAGGTGAGAAGACGGTATAAAACAGTGGAGGTGAGGGCCTGAAGCCTAGAGAACCCCATAAAACATTGCAGTGATGGCCTACAGGTGAGCAGACATATAAAGCATTAGAGATGAGGGCCTGAAGCCGAGCGAATCTCATAAATCATTGCAGGGATGGCCTACAGGTGAGAAGACGGTATAAAACATTGGAGGTGAGGGCCTGAAGGGGAGCAAACCCCATAAAACATTGCAGTAATTGCCTACAGGTGAGAAGACCGTATAAAGCATTAGAGTTGAGGGCCTGAAGCCTAGGGAACCCCATAAAACATTGCAGTGATGGCCTACAGGTGAGCAGACGGTATAAAGCATTGGAGGTGAGGGCCTGAAGCCTAGAGAACCCCATAAATCATTGCAGTGAGGGCTACAGGTGAGCAGACGGTATAAAGCATTGGAGGTGAGGGATTGAAACCTAGAGAACCCCATAAAACATTGCAGTGATGGCCTACAGGTGAGCAGACGTATAAAGCATTGGAGGTGAGGGCCTGAAGCCTAGAGAACCCCATAAAACATTGCAGTGATGGCCTACAGGTGAGCAGACCGTATAAAGCATTGGAGGTGAGGGCCTGAAGCCTAGAGAACCCCATAAAACATTGCAGTGATGGCCTACAGGTGAGCAGACGGTATAAAGCATTGGAGGTGAGGGCCTGAAGCCTAGTGAACCCCATAAATCATTGCAGTGATGGCCTACAGGTGAGCAGACGGTATAAAGCATTGGAGGTGAGGGCCTGAAGCCTAGTGAACCCCATAAAACATTGCAGTGATGTGCTACAGGTGAGCAGACCGTATAAAGCATTGGAGGTGAGGGCCTGAAGCCTAGAGAACCCCATAAATCATTGCAGTGTTGGGCTACAGGTGAGCAGACGGTATAGAACATTGGAGGTGAGGGATTGAAACCTAGAGAACCCCATAAATCATTGCAGCGATGGCCTACAGGTGAGCAGACGGTATAAAGCATTGGAGGTGAGGGCCTGAAGCCTAGAGAACCCCATAAAACATTGCAGTGATGGGTTACAGGTGAGCAGACGGTATAAAGCATTGGAGGTGAGGGCCTTAAGCCTAGAGAACCCCATAAAACATTGTAGTGATGGCATACAGGTGAGCAGACGGTATAAAGCATTGGAGGTGAGGGCCTGAATCCTAGCGAACCCCATAAATCATTGCAGCGATGGCCTACAGGTGATCAGACCGTATAAAGCATTAGAGGTGAGGGCCTGAAGCCTAGAGAACCCCATAAAACATTGCAGTGATGGCCTACAGGTGATCTGACCTTATAAAGCATTGGAGGTGAGAGACTGAAGCCGAGCGAACCTAATAAATCATTGCAGGGATGGCCTACAGGTGAGAAGACGGTATAAAACATTGGAGGTGAGGGCCTGAAGCCTAGAGAACCCCATAAATCATTGCAGTGATGGCTACAGGTGAGCAGACAGTATAAAACATTGGAGGTGAGGGCCTGAAGCCTAGAGAACCCCATAAATCATTGCAGTGATGGCCTACAGGTGAGCAGACCGTATAAAGCATTGGAGGTGAGGGCCTGAAGCCTAGTGAACCCCATAAAACATTGCAGTGATGGCCTACAGGTGAGCAGACGGTATAAAGCATTGGAGGTGAGGGCCTGAAGCCTAAAGAACCCCATAAAACATTGCAGTGATGGCCTACAGGTGAGCAGACAGTATAAAGCATTGGAGGTGAGGGCCTGAAGCCTAGCGAATCCCATAAATCATTGTAGTGATGGCCTACAGGTGAGCAGACGGTATAAAGCATTGGAGGTGAGGGCCTGAAGCCTAGGGAACCCCATAAACCATTGCAGTGATGGCTATAGGTGAGCAGACGGTATAAAGCATTGGAGGTGAGAGACTGAAGCCTAGCGAATCCCATAAATCATTGCAGTGATGGCCTACAGGTGAGCAGACGGTATAAAGCATTGGAGGTGAGGGCCTGAAGTCTAGCGAACCCCATAAATCATTGCAGTGATGGCCCACAGGTGAGCAGTCCGTATAAAGCATTGGAGGTGAGGGCCTGAAGTCTAGCGAACCCCATAAATCATTGTAGTGATGGGCTACAGTTGAGCAGACAGTATAAAGCATTGGAGGTGAGGGCCTGAAGCCTAGAGAACCCCATAAACCATTGCAGTGATGGGCTATAGGTGAGCAGACGGTATAAAGCATTGGAGGTGAGGGCCTGAAGCCTAGCGAACCCCATAAAACATTGCAGTGATGGCCTACAGGTGAGCAGACGGTATAAAGCATTGGAGGTGAGGGCCTGAAGCCAAGCGTACCCCATAAAACATTGCAGTGATGGCCTACAGGTGAGCAGACGGTATAAAGCATTGGAGGTGAGGGCCTGAAGCCTAGTGAACCCCATAAATCATTGCAGTGATGGCCTACAGGTGAGCAGACGGTATAAAGCATTGGAGGTGAGGGCCTGAAGCCTAGAGAACCCCATAAAACATTGCAGTGATGGCCTACAGGTGAGCAGACAGTATAAAGCATTGGAGGTGAGGGCCTGAAGCCTAGCGAATCCCATAAATCATTGCAGTGATGGGCTACAGGTGAGCAGACGGTATAAAGCATTGGAGGTGAGGGCCTGAAGTCTAGCGAACCCCATAAAACATTGCAGTGATGGGCTACAGGTGAGCAGACGGGATAAAGCATTGGAGGTGAGGGCCTGAAGCCTAGTGAACCCCATAAATCATTGCAGTGATGGCCTACAGGTGAACAGACCGTATAAAGCATTGGAGGTGAGGGCCTGAAGCCTAGAGAACCCCATAAATCATTGCAGTGATGGGCTACAGGTGAGCAGACGGTATAAAGCAGTGGAGGTGAAGGCCTGAAGCCTAGCGAACCCTATAAAACATTGCAGTGATGGCCTACAGGTGAGCAGACGGTATAAAGCATTGGAGGTGAGGGCCTGAAGCCTAGAGAACCCCATAAATCATTGCAGTGATGGCCTACAGGTGAGCAGACCATATAAAGCATTGGAGGTGAGGGCCTGAAGCCTAGCGAACCCTATAAATCATTGCAGTGAGGGCCTACAGGTGAGCAGATGGTATAAAGCATTGGAGTTGAGGGCCTGAAGCCGAGCGAACCCCATAAAACATTGCAGTGATGGGCTACAGGTGAGCAGACGGGATAAAGCATTGGAGGTGAGGGCCTGAAGCCTAGAGAACCCCATAAATCATTGCAGTGATGGCCTACAGGTGAGCAGACGGTATAAAGCATTGGAGGTGAGAGACTGAAGCCTAGCGAACCCCATAAAACATTGCAGTGATGGCCTACAGGTGAGCAGTCCGTATAAAGCATTGGAGGTGAGGGCCTGAAGCCTAGAGAACCCCATAAAACATTGCAGTGATGGCCTACAGGTGAGCAGACGGTATAAAGCATTGGAGGTGAGGGCCTGAAGCCTAGAGAACCCCATAAAACATTGCAGTAATGGCCTACAGGTGAGCAGACAGTATAAAGCATTGGAGGTGAGGGCCTGAAGCCTAGTGAACCCCATAAAACATTGCAGTGATGGCCTACAGGTGATCTGACCATATAAAGCACTGGAGGTGAGAGACTGAAGCCTAGCGAATCCCATAAATCATTGCAGTGAGGGCCTACAGGTGAGCAGACCGCATAAAGCATTGGAGGTGAGGTCCTGAAGCCTAGCGAACCCCATAAAACATTGCAGTAATGGCCTACAGGGGAGCAGACGGTATAAAGCATTGGAGGTGAGGGCCTGAAGCCTAGAGAACCCCATAAATCATTGCAGTGATGGCCTACAGGTGAGCAGACGGTATAAAGCATTGGAGGTGAGAGACTGAAGCCTAGCGAACCCCATAAAACATTGCAGTGATGGCCTACAGGTGAGCAGTCCGTATAAAGCATTGGAGGTGAGGGCCTGAAGCCTAGAGAACCCCATAAAACATTGCAGTGATGGCCTACAGGTGAGCAGACGGTATAAAGCATTGGAGGTGAGGGCCTGAAGCCTAGAGAACCCCATAAAACATTGCAGTGATGGCCTACAGGTGAGCAGACGGTATAAAGCATTGGAGGTGAGGGTCTGAAGCCTAGCGAACCCCATAAATCATTGCAGTGATGGCCTACAGGTGAGCAGACGGTATAAAGCATTGGAGGTGAGGGCCTGAAGCCTAGAGAACCCCATAAAACATTGCAGTAATGGCCTACAGGTGAGCAGACGGTATAAAGCATTGGAGGTGAGGGCCTGAAGCCTAGTGAACCCCATAAAACATTGCAGTGATGGCCTACAGGTGAGCAGACGGTATAAAGCATTGGAGGTGAGGGCCTGAAGCCTAAAGAACCCCATAAAACATTGCAGTGATGGCCTACAGGTGATCTGACCATATAAAGCACTGGAGGTGAGAGACTGAAGCCTAGCGAACCCCATAAATCATTGCAGTGATGGCCTACAGGTGAGCAGACCGCATAAAGCATTGGAGGTGAGGGTCTGAATCCTAAAGAACCCCATAAAACATTGCAGTGATGGCCTACAGGTGAGCAGACCGTATAAAGCATTGGAGGTGAGAGACTGAAGCCTAGCGAACCCCATAAATCATTGCAGTGATGGCCTACAGGTGAGCAGATGGTATAAAGCATTGGAGGTGAGGGCCTGAAGCCTAGAGAACCCCATAAATCATTGCAGTGATGGCCTACAGGTGAGCAGACAGTATAAAGCATTGGAGGTGAGGGCCTGAAGCCTAAAGAACCCCATAAAACATTGCAGTGATGGCCGACAGGTGAGCAGACAGTATAAAGCATTGGAGGTGAGAGACTGAAGCCTAGCGAATCCCATAAAACATTGCAGTGATGGCCTACAGGTGAGCAGACGGTATAAAGCATTGGAGGTGAGGGCCTGAAGCCTAGAGAACCCCATAAAACATTGCAGTGATGGCCTACAGGTGAGCAGACGGTATAAAGCATTGGAGGTGAGGGCCTGAAGCCTAGTGAACCCCATAAAACATTGCAGTGATGGCCTACAGGTGAGCAGATGGTATAAAGCATTGGAGGTGTGGGCCTGAAGCCTAGCGAACCCCATAAAACATTGCAGTGATGGCCTACAGGTGAGAATACCTTACAAAGCATTGGAGGTGAGGGCCTGAAGCCTAGCGAACCCCATAAAACATTGCAGTGATGGCCTACAGGTGAGCAGACGGTATAAAGCATTGGAGGTGAGGGCCTGAAGCCTAGAGAACCCCATAAAACATTGCAGTGATGTCCTACAGGTGAGCAGACGGTATAAAGCATTGGAGGTGAGGGCCTGAAGCCTAGAGAACCCCATAAAACATTGCAGTGATGGCGGGTGAGCAGACGGTATAAAGCATTGGAGGTGAGGGCCTGAAGCCTAGAGAACCCCATAAAACATTGCAGTGATGGCCTACAGGTGAGCAGACCGTATAAAGCATTGGAGGTGAGGGACTGAAGCCTAGCGAATCCCATAAATCATTGCAGTGATGGCCTACAGGTGAGCAGACGGTATAAAGCATTGGAGGTGAGGGCCTGAATCCTAAAGAACCCCATAAAACATTGCAGTGATGGCCTACAGGTGAGCAGATGGTATAAAGCATTGTAGTGAGGGCATATATATTCTTTATGGAAGAGGAGTTGGAGGAGGAAGCGAAGGAGAAAACAAGATTGAAACATATACCCTTTTTTTGCAGTGAAAGGGGTAAAAAAATCTGAATCTTGTGGATTGAGTACATTATAAAGCATACATTTAAGTTGCATTTTTGTTCCTCATCAGCTCAGCTTTCCTCTGGTGAGTGGAGAGAAGTCAGGGGCAATCCAGGCCTTGTTCATTTTTATCTGTCAACCTGTCAGCATTGTCAGTAGACAGGCAGATACGCTTATCTGTTATAATGCCACCAGCAGCACTAACTACACGCTCAGACAATACGCTGGCGGCAGGACAGGCCAGCACCTCCAACGCGAAGAGCGCAAGTTCCTGCCACGTGTCCAGCTTGGACACCCAGTAGTTGTAAGGCACTGAGGGATCATTTAGGGCGCTGACACGGTCTGCTATGTATTCCTTCACCATCTTCCAAAACTTTTCCTTCCTTGTAGCACTAGGCTGCGCTTTAGGCTGACGTTGCTGGCGTGGTGTCATGAAAGTGTCCCATGCCTTGGAGAGTGTTGCCCTGCCTTTGTTGGAACTGCTGTGTGTTCCCCTTGTCTCCCTTCCTCGGTTGCCTAAGAAAGTACGGACTCTGGCGGCCGCATTGTCAGATGGAAAATTTTGGAGCAATCTGTCAACAAGTACCTTTTGGTATTGCACGGTTTTACTCGTCCTCTCCACCACAGGAATGAGAGATGAGAAGTTCTCTTTGTAGCGGGGGTCGAGAAGGGTGAAAATGCGTATAATGCAAGGGTCGGGGGAGAGGCAGCCTAACATGAAGTCAGCCATGTCTGCCAGAGTACCACCAGGCAAGACGTCGATGTCAACTTCAGGATGACCCTCCATACCCTCCTCCTCCTCTTCTGCCCATCCACACTGAACAGATGGAATTAAAGTTCCATCGGTACTACCCTCTGTAGCAGAGGCAAGTGTCTCCAGCTCCTCCTCCTCCTCTTCATTGCCCAATTGGCGCTGAGAAGATGAACTGGGGGAGGTCTGGCTATCACCCTGTGTAATGTCCTCCCCCATTACCTCGTCTGCCACATTCAAAGCATCCTCCTTAATTGTGAGCAGCGATCGTTTGAGTAGACACAGCAGGGGGTTGGTTATGCTGATAATAGCGCTATCGCCACTAACCATCTGTGTGGATTCATCAAAGTTTTTTAATACCTGACATCAATGCCTACTGCTCGCTTGTGAATAGTGGCAGTTGACTGGAAAGGCGACGACCATGTTGCAGCTGGTATTCCACAACTACCCTCTGCGCTCACAAAGCCTGGTCAACATGTAGAACATAGAGTTCCACCGCGTGCTCACGTCGCACAACAGTCGGTGAGCTGGAAGCCGCAAGCGCTGCTGCAGCGTTGACAGACCGGCCGAAGCTGTGGACGACTTGTGGAAATGAGCACACAAGCGGCGCGCCTTCACTAGTAGCTCCTGCAAATTGGGGTAGGTTTTGATAAACCGCTGAACCACTAAGTTTATGACGTGGGCTAGGCATGGAATGTGTGTCATTAAAATAAGTAAGAAAAGAAAATGTCCCAAACCACACAGTCTTTATCAGCGCAGCAGGTCTTTGGTGAGGCAGGTTCGACTTCACTTCCTATAACGTAAAATATGAAAGGGATACAGATAGTGGAAAAACAGATAAACGAACTTGCGAAAGATCCGCCGGAAAAAACAAGAACCCCAGTAAAAAGAAATCGAGTAGAGGGCAAAGAGGAGGGAGAAAAAATAAGCCCCAAAGGAAAGAAAGCGAAGGAATAAAAAATGGGATATATAATCTCAGCTCCCACATACTAACAGATAACGAAACAGCAGCATTGGCCAAAGGATTAAAGTATGCGCCGTCCAAAAAAATGAATAAATTTGAGACATTTTTAGATATTCATAGATACATCAGAAAATTAAACATTGCCAAGTATATGGTTACAAATCCAATACAAGAAAAAGTGACTATTGAAAAAGAAGATGTTATACATACCAATTTAAGAGAAAAATCAAAATTCTTTCCAGTAATAAAAAATAATGGATGTGTAAATGCATTTAGGTTAGGAGTACTAAAGGAATTAGAAAAAATAGATACTAAAAGGAAATACAACAATTTAACCAAAGCAGAAAATCAAGGTTTGAAGTCTTTGGAAAATAATAAAAAAATAGTTGTAAAACCAGCAGACAAAGGGGGGGGGGGGGGACAGTGATTTTAGATAGGGTTAAGTACGAAGAAAAAATGCGGGATATGTTGAGTGATAAAAAAACGTATGAAATATTGAAGAAAGATCCGACTATAGAGTATAAGAAAGAAATGAATAAATTATTAGATGAAGGAAAAGGAAAAAAGATTTTAAATAAAAAAGAATATGATTATTTAAATGTGAAACATCCAGTTATCCCGATAATATACTATCTCCCGAAGATCCATAAAAGCACTGTCGACCCCCCGGCAAGACCTATTGTCTCTGGTTTAAACTCCTTGACTAGTCGCATTTCCGAATATATAGATTGGCACTTGCAAAAATATGTAGTACTAATCCCATCGTATCTTAAAGATACAGGAGACACGATTAAGTACCTTGAAAGCCTAGGACAATTGGAGGGGGACATATACTTGGCAACAGTCGATGTAACGTCGCTATACACATCAATCCCGGTAGATAAAGGGATTGCTGCGGTAGCGAAAGTTATGGAAAGAGACACAGAAAAAACAGAAGACCAGAAAATGTTTATATTACGATGTTTAGAGTTTTGTTTGAAACACAACTATTTTTGGTTTGACGGCGGGTATTACCTACAGCATGCCGGGACGGCGATGGGGGCGAAATTCGCCCCCAGTTTCGCTAATGTATATATGGCGATGTGTGAGGAGAAATATATCACCCCGATATTACAGAATACACCATCGGGAGAAGGTCTCCTAATGTGGAGAAGGTTTATAGACGATTGTCTGGTTGTATGGCGGGGTAACAAACACGACCTGGATCAATTTCTATTGTATATAAACGACAACGATTGGCAGTTACAATTCACTAGCGATGTAAGTGACAGTTCTGTGCATTTCCTAGACCTGACAGTCAGTTTGGAGGGGGGAATGTTCAGAACTGTCACATACTTCAAACCCACGGACGTAAACACGTACATCCAAACTTCCAGCTGTCATCACAAGCCGTGGTTAAAAAATATCCCCAAAAGCCAATTTAAAAGGATACATCGCAATTGCACCAGAATAGAAAATTATTATAAGCAGAGTGAAATAATAGAAAAGAGATTTATAGAAAAAGGATATGAAGAGAGCTGCTTGGAAAAATGTAGAAAAGAAATAGCAGAAGAAGTCAGATATAAAAGAAAAAAAGATATGGAAGAAAAAAACAATGAAAAAATGAAATTTTCATTTATCACCCAGTTTAGTAACAGTGCAGGCCATATTAAAGAAGCAATAAGAAAAAATTGGGCCACACTAAAAAATGACCCTATTTTGGGAAGCATTATTCCAGATAAACCGGTGGTTGTTTATAAAAAAGCACCGAATATTAAAGATAGACTGGTGCATAGTTGTCTACCCACACATCAACAAAAAAATAATAAACATAAATTTAGTTGGTGCGGCTTTTGTGCGGCTTGTAAGGTGCGTTTAAAAAAAGAAAATAGTATCGGGGAAGTGACCTCGAATACGAAGGGAGTAACCCTTTCAGTACAAGGGGAAATATCCTGTGAAAGTATGGGGGTCATCTACATGCTGGAGTGCCCTTGTGGCCTCCAGTATGTGGGACGAACCCTCAGGAAATTGAAAACTCGCCTACAAGAACATATAAGAAACATTAAAAAAGGAGTCGACACACATAGTGTCTCGGCACATTTTAAAAAAACGCATGGAAAAAATCCTGTGGGTTTGAGATTTATGGGTTTGGAGAAAGTCCAAATGAATTGGAGAGGGGAGGATCCAGTAAAGAAAATAGATAAGAGAGAAATGGAATGGATATATAAATTAGGAACAATGCAGCCTAACGGATTAAACATCGAATTTGATGTCAATAAATGTTTAAGAGAATGAAGGAAATATATCAATGGAAGTTTCTGATCAAGATGTCGGTATAGAGAAAACTTGATACTAATGAGATAACATATGAATGTGAATGGGGACGAGATGGTATTTGCGGTTTTTAAGTTTTATATGTATTGATTCATTTGCGTGTGTTGAGCTTTTATATGTGTAATTGAATAAGATGGTATAAATGATGTGGATTGAAAAGCAAAAAAGGTTGAAAAAGAAAAAAAAGGGGAAAGGAAAATCCTATGAAGTGAATGTGGAAGCTATGATTAATTATCCACCTGGATATAAATAGGAGGGAGGAACCAGGGTATCTAGAGCAGCCCCTGACGAAGCAAACACAGGCGAAACCCGGGTTGGGCGAGCACTGATATTTTAAACGCATGAATATATGTACTTTTGTGAGTATAATAAATTATCCTTTTATGGAACAAATGTGGCGGTATTTCACTATGTGGAGCCCTCTTGATTGACATCTAGGAGGTGACAGAGAATTGGAGACTCAGTGATCGATTGCATTGGAAAACGCAGATCCTGGAGCCCACTTTCTCATCTGGACCTCTGGAATAAATGGAATGTGTGTCAGGTAGCCGAGCTCCAAAGCCGCCACCAAGTTATGGCCATTGTCGGACACAACCATGCCTGTTTCTAGGTTGAGTGGCGAGAGCCACAGCTCGGTCTGGTCCCTTATACCCTGCCACAGCTCTGCGGCGGTGTGCTGTTTGCGGCCTGTTGACGCTTACCCACAGCAAAACTACACTGCTTCCAGCTAGCGACTGATGGCTGACTGCTGCTGGAGGTGGAAGTGAAGGAGGAGGAGAAGTGGGGGTTGGAGCCAGTAACATAGCTGCTGGCGGAGACCCTGATGAACATAGGGCCCGCAATTCCTTGGCGTGGGTAGCACCTCTGCCATCCCAGGGTCCAACTCACTCCCGGCCTCCACAACATTCACCCAGTGTGCGGTCAGGGAAATGTAGCGTCCCTGGCCTCCAGCACTTGTCCATGTGTCCGTGGTGAGGTGGACCTTCCCAGTAAGTGCCTTGGTCAGGGCACGGGTGATGTTCTGGGACACATGCTGGTGTAAGGCGGGCACGGCACACCATGAAAAGTAATGGCGGCTGGGGACTGCATACCAAGGGACAGCCGCCGACATCAGGCTGCGGAAGGCCTCAGTGTCCACAAGCCTAAATGGCAACATTTTAGGGGCCAGTAATTTCGAAAGTTGCGCATTTAGTGATATGGCCTGTGTTATTTGTGCTTGCGTTCAAATGCCTGTGTTATCAACATTTGGACCCTGCGCTGGGACAGGGAAGTGGATGTTGTTGCTGACGGTTCATGCAAAGGTCCAGGTGCAGGGCGAGGGGCATCCGGGCCTGCGCCTTCGACAGGGGATTAGCCAGCAGTGCGTAACACAGGGGAAGAGGAGACAGTGGTGGGACCCTCAGACGCAGAGTGTGGACCCAGGCATTCGGCCCACTTATTAGGGTGCTTGGATGCCATGTGGCGGATCATTCTGGTGGTGGTGAGGTTGCTAGTGTTCACGCCCGGCTCATTTTAGTATGGCACAGGTTGCAAACTACCACTCTTTTGTCGTCTACGCTTTCCTCAAAAAAGCGCTGTACTGCGGAACACCTACCCCTTGGCAAGGTAGATTTACGCAAGGGGGTGCTCGGTGTAACAGTTACGGGCCTATTTGGTGTGGGCCGACGTCTCCCTTTTGCCACCCCACTGCCTCTTCCAGTCTGTTGTGGTGCTACGGATCCCTCCCCCTCTGTACTGCTGTCCTCGCTCGGCTTTTCACCTTCCCATGTTGGGTCAGTGACCTCATCGTCCACCACCTCCTCTTCCACTTCCTCACTCTGCTCATCCTCCTGACTTGACCTAACCACCACCTCAGTGATTGGCAACTGTGTCTTATCATCATCCTCCTCATGAACGAATGTTTGCTGTTCACCACCATATATTGAAGAAATAAGGAACTCCAGTTTCTTTGCGGTGTCAATAGTTGCTTTTATTGGAATTGCGGCAAAATCACACATTTGTAGAGACGTTTTGGCCTTCTTAAATGGCCTTCATCAGACTGGGGCCGCTTATAGAGGATTTAGGAGAGGGCTGCGTTATAAGATCTTGCAGGACTGTGCCTGCTAGCACAGGTCATGTGAATATCCGAGTGTGGGATCACTTGTTTGCCAGACGCGACATAGTGGGAGGAAGGATGATCAGAGTGAGGATTTGGTTGACCAGACTCTTGGCTACAGAGACTGGACTTCGAGGAAGAGAGGGTTGTGCTTAACTGACTGGAAGCATTATTTTCTGCAATCCAACCGACCACCTGTTCACACTGGTCCGACTTGGACAGTGTTGTCCTGTGCCGCCCAGCTAAGTTGGACATGAAGCTGGGTAAGGTGGATTTTTTTGTTTTTTCTGGTGCACTGGCAGCAGGCACAGTTTCACTGCTCCCAGGGCCACGACCTCTGCTTGCACCATCAGCAACACGCCAAGGGCCACGGCCTCTGCTTGCACCCTTTGTGCTCGCCTTCTTCATATTAATGGTTTTGTCTGTAGATGTGGCGCAGATTGTTTTACTGTCCGCTAAAGACACAGTTTTCTAATGCAGGACCGTACTGGTCACAGAAAAATAAAGATTTTCGGCACTACACTAGCCCAGAGATAATGTTATTTTTACAGTACACACTGTATTGGCTTGCTGTAATGTACTGAATACAGAAAAATTAAGATTTTCAGGAGTACACTAGGCTACAGATAATGAATTTTTTACTGTACACACTGTATTTGCTTGCTGTAATGTACTGGAGACAGAGAAATACAATTTTTCGGCCATACACTAGGCCACAGATGTTATTTTTACAGTACACACTCTATTGGCTTGCTGTAATGTACTGAACACAGAAAAATAAAGATTTTAAGGAGTACACTAGGCCATAGATACTGATTTTTTTACTGTACACACTGTATTTGCTTTCTGTAATGTACAGGAGACAGAGAAATACAATTTTTCACCACCACACTAGGCCATGGATAATGTAATTTTTATAGTAAACAATGTATTTGCTTTCTGTAATGTACAGGAGACCACCACACCAGGCCACAATACACACTGTATTCGGATGTAGTTTTATATTGGATACAAATTTGTGCCAAATAAAATGTATTCTCTGCTGGAATACTGTATATACTGTTGCGGCCTAAACGCACACACAGATGTGCCCAAAACTTGTTAACTATGGCCAAAATATAAATCACTCTCTACTGGAGTAATTAATATAAGGGTTGCGGATTGAACGCACACACAGATGTGGCACAAGTTAGGTTAATTTCCCCAGAACAAATAATTTCTCTGATGGTGCATTGTATATCTCGGTAGCAGGAACACTGTAGTGAATAAGCCCCTTTTTATAATGTCTGCCCAACACACTGCTTTATGATAGTGCAATGTATATCTCAGTACCAAGCACACTGAAGGGAATAAGCCCCTTTTTATAATGTCTGCCCAACACACTGCTTTATGATGGTGCAGTGTATATCTCAGTACCAGGCACACTGTAGTGAATAAGGCCCTTTTTATAATGTCTGCCCAACACACTGCTTTATGATAGTGCAATGTATATCTCAGTACCAGGCACACTGTAGTGAATAAGCCCCTTTTTATAATGTCTGCCCAACACACTGCTTTAACTCCTTAGGACGAAGGGCGTACATGTACGCCCTTGCGTCCTGGTACTTAAGGACCAAGGGCGTACATGTACACCCTGCGAATTTCCGATCACCGCTGCGCACGTGGCGGTGATCGGAACAAGGTGTCTGCTAAAATCATTTAGCAGGCACCTTGGCACAATGCCCAGGGGGGTCCTGTGACCCCCCCCCCCCCCCATGTCGGCGATCGCAGAAAACCGCAGGTCAATTCAGACCTGCGGTTTTCTGCAGTTTCGGGTCTCCGGTGACCCGAAGACCCGGAATAGGATGGTGATCCGTGGTGTTATAATACACCACCAATCACCATCCTTACCGTTAGTCAGAAATGTCCCTGATTGGCTGGGCAGGGGGGCGGTGGTAGACGCTAATCGCCGGAGCTTCTCCTCCCTGCCCACTGCCTGCCGAGACGCCTTTGGATCCGGACGCCTCAGGACCCCATCGCACCCCAGCAGGACCCCATCGCAACCCAGCGCACCCTATCAGAAGCCCAGCCACCCAGCAGACCCCCGATCAGCCCCAGCAGCTCCCCCAGCATCCCCACCAACAGCCCCAGCCAGCCGGTTTTAGCAGCCCCAGCAGCAGCAGCCAGCAGTAAGTGTACCTGGGTGTCTGGGGTCCACATCACTCAGTTGTGTGACCCTAGACCCCCCCAGGAGTACAACACCCCCCCTGCCCCCTTGGCCCCTTCCCCCCCTCCCACACATTTTTTTTTTTTGGCGTGCGCTGACTGTGGTCGGCGCTCGTTAGTGTCCGGCCACTGTTAGTGCACTTCTGATCACCGTTATCAGCTAGCCAGGCAGTTTTTTTTTTTTTTTTTTTTTTGTTATTTTATTTTTTATTTTAGTGCGCGAACACCCGGCCCTACACACACGCACACTTCAAATAAAGTTTATTTTACACGCACGCACGCACGCACACTCGCACAACACACACCCATGGCCTGCCGGTTGTTCTCGGTGGAGGAGGCATATGCCCAGATGCTCTCCGACACCGAGAGTGCAAGTGAGGATGAGGATGACCCCACATTCATCCTGTCATCCACATCCTCCTCATCATCATCTGATGATGATGAGCCCCCAAGGCGGCGTAGACGCCGCCAGGCGAAGCCAGGTTCCCCACATGCTAGGGATCCCGTGACCAGCGCTAGTACGAGCAGCCCTGGGGCTCGTACTAGTTTTCCGGCCCACCAGCCAAGTGCACCTGAGCCCCCTGCAGGTGAACGAGTCTGGTGCATCCCAGTGGACTATGAGCCTGCAATTCCTGAATTTGTTGGCAATCCAGGAATCCAGATTCCCACAGTGGGGTTCACTGAAATAGACTATTTCGTTTTTTTTTCAGTGACCCACTGGTGAATCTGATGGTGGAGCAGAGGAATCTGTACGCCCAACAGTTCGTCGCTCAGCACCCAGGCTCTTTTTTGGCCAGGCCCGGTGGCTGGACCCCGGTCAGTGCAGCCGAGATGAGGACATTTTGGGGCCTCGTACTGCACATGGGCCTGGTCAAAAAACCAAGTGCCAGGCATTACTGGAGTGGGGACGTCCTCTACCAGACCCCACTGTACAGTATGGCTATGGCACGTACCCGGTTTGAGGCCATACGAAAAATGCCTGCATTATGCAGATAATGCAGTATGTCCCCCCCCGAGGTGATCCTGCCTATGACCGGCTGTACAAGATACGGCCGATCATAGATCACTTTGGGGCCGCATTCGCGCAGGCCTATGTACCTGGAAGGGAGGTCGCGGTTGATAAGTCTCTCGTTGCTTTCAAGGGGAGACTCATTTTCCGCCAGTACATTCCCTCTAAGCGAGCGAGGTATGGCGTGAAAATGTACAAAATTTGTGAGAGTGCCTCAGGGTACACTTACAAATTTCGTGTGTACGAGGGACGAGATTCCCGTATTCAACCCCCAGAATGTCCCCCCACTCTGGGTGTTAGCGGGAAACTTGTGTGGGACCTTGTGCACCCACTACTGGATAAGGGTTACCACCTGTACGTGGATAACTTTTATACCAGTATTGCCTTGTTCCAGGCCCTCTCCGCCAGATCCACGTTCGCTTGTGGGACCGTGCGGAAAAATCAACGTGGCCTCCCTGCCCACCCCCTCCAGGTACCTATCACCAGGGGTGAGACCCGTACCCTTACCAGCGACAACCTGTTGCTGGTCAGATATAAGGACAAGAGGGATGTCCTTGTACTGACCACAATCCATGGTAACGGCACCACCCCAGTCTCTGTGCGAGGTACCGCGGCAACGGTCCTCAAGCCCAATTGTATCGTCGACTACAATCGGTATATGGGAGGAGTTGATCTATCTGATCAAGTCCTCACGCCATATAGTGCCATGCGCAAAACCCGGGCATGGTACAAAAAGGTTGCGGTCTACTTGGTGCAGGTTGCCATGTACAACGCTTTTGTACTATCCCGATGCGCTGGCAGCACAGAGACGTTCCTCCAGTTCTATGAGGCGGTCCTCAAGGACCTGATCTTTTCTGACCGGGAAAGAGCAGG
The DNA here is from genome assembly GCA_033119425.1 of Bufotes viridis. Lineage (NCBI taxonomy): Eukaryota > Metazoa > Chordata > Amphibia > Anura > Bufonidae > Bufotes > Bufotes viridis. The sequence continues at coordinate 20,801,451 of CM065589.1, forward strand.
TCGGAGTACCTCGGGAATTGGAGGCGCCCGGGTCGTCCCTGGCCAACATTTTCCAGGTGTGGTCCCCCATACTGGAATAAAGGGACGAACCCAAAAAAAGTGCAGAGTGTGTCACAGGAGGGGGATATGGAAGGACACCACCACTCGGTGTGACACGTGCCCCGATCATCCGGGCCTCTGCGTTATCAATTGCTTCAGGGAGTACCACACTTCCATGGAGTACTAAATTATTATAATTCCCGACAGTCCCCTAGAAAATACATAACATTATGGCTCTCAGACTTTGGAAACACGGAAACAACTTTTTTTTTTTCCAAAAATGATTTTATTGTATTTAAGTTTTTAAAAAATGTTGTTTTAGTGTCTCCAAAGTCTGAGAGCCATACATATTGGGCATCGTCGCGTCCGTAACAATCTTATGTATAATAATAAAATATTACCTAACCCCTCAGATAAACGCCCTTTTAAAAATAAATTAAAAACAATGTAAAAAAAAGAAATTTTTGTCACCTTAGATCCCAAAAATTATAATAGCACGTCATCAAAAAAATCAAATGCCCCCCAAAATAGAGCCAATCAAACCGCCATCTCATCCCGCAAAAAATGAACCCCTAGATAAGACAGTCGCCCAAAAAAAAAAAAAATACTATGGCTTCCAGTATGTGGAAGTACAAAACCTTTTTTTTTTTTCAAAGTTGGTTAATGATGTCATGCTGAAGCCAACTTTTATAAAAGTAGTGTGGCAATGTGAATAGGAGGGGTGTAGCAAAGTCCCGGGGAAGCATGAACAAGGGGTGTTGTTTGGAGCGTGTCACCAGGGGCCCGGCCTTGGTGAAGTAAAGGCCCTAGTCTACATATAGGTGGCCACTAAGTTAGTTGGTGGACACCAAGATAACTAGCTTAGCTGGCTCCAGCTAGTCCAGGGCGGGCTTTTACTGGGAACAGGCAATGTGCTGGGTGGGTGCCTGTTCCCCATGCTCCAGTCCGGGATTTTGGACAATGCCCATGTCCAGGGAGGATATTTAATCCTCTTGTTGGACATGGGTGGGGGCCCTGACTCTGGAGAGTGTGCAGACAGAGGCCTGCTGAGGCTCTGTCAGTGTGGTCTCAGCAAGGCTGAGGGGCCAAGAGGCTACGCAATAGCCTGGACTTTGGGGGACTCGTGATGCCCGGGAACAAGCGTTGAAAGGTCAGAGTCGGGAGGACTGCTAGACCACAACCCCCGTCTAAAGGTACTGCACTCGTTACAGCCTGAGGGCTGGAGTATTGTATGGCTGGGGTAAGCCGCACCTGGTTCCATGTGTGAACGCTATCGTATAGCCGAGTTAGGGATACGACGTTTATTATGTTTAGGTAGAGCCCAGACGGGCAGGCTTTTGTTTTATGCCATGCGGTGTTTGAAGAGTGTCAAATAAATTGCACTGTTTGGACCTGAAACCCGGTGTTTGTGAAGATAATTCTGTGAGAATGACCCCCGAATAAGAGACGATCCCTTACAGTAGTCATATTAGGTATTGACACGTCTGTAACAATGTGCTCTATAAAAATAACTTTTGACCTAACCCTCCAAATAAACGCTGTAAAAAAAAAAGTAAAAAAAGCCATTTTTTTGTCACCTTACATCATAAAAAGTGTAATAGCGAGCGATCAAAAAATCATATACCCCCAAAAATAGTGCCAATCAAACCGCCATCTCATCACGCAAAAAATGAGCCCCTACATTAGATAGTTCCCCAACAAAAAAAAAAAAATTTGATCCCAGGCTATGGAGATAGTAAAATTTTTTTTTTTGTTCCTAAAATGATAAAATAGTGTAAAATCTAAATAAATCAAAAAAGTAGACATATTAGGTATTGACGCGTCCGTAATAATCTTCCCTATAAAAATAACATTAGACCCAACCTCTCAGATGAACGGCGTTAAAAAAATAAAATAAAAACGGTGCCAAAACACCAATTTTTTGGCAAAATTTCCGTTTTAATCCATATTTTCCGGTAGTAAAGCAAGGGTTAACAGTCAAACAAAACTAAATATTTATTGCCCTGATTCTGTAGTTTGCAGAAACACCCCATATGTGGCCGTAAATTGCTATATAGCCCCAAGGCAGGGCACAGAACGAAGGGAACGCCATATGGTTTCTGGAAGGCAGATTTTGATGGACTGGTTTATTTACACCATGGCCCATTAGAAGCCCCCCTGATGTAGCCTAGACTAGAAGCTCCAAAAAAGTGACCCCATCTAAAAAACTACACCCCTCAAGGTATTCAAAAATTACTTTACAAACTTTGTTAACCCTTTAGGTGTTCCACAAAACTTAATGGCGAATGTAGAAACAATTTTAGAATTTCCATTTTTTGTTTTCTTGCCTCAAAAAAGTGTAATATAGAGCAACCAAAAATCATATTTACCCTAAAATAGTCCCAAAACAACAACCACCGTATTCTGTAGTTTCCTAGATGGGGGTCACTTTTATGGAGTTTCTACTCAAGGGGTGCAGCAGGGGCTTGAAAGGCTACATGGTGTAAATAAACCAGTCCCGCAAAATCTGCCTTCCAAAAACCATATGGCGTTCCCTTCCTTCTGCGCTCTGCCGTTTGGCCAAACAGTAGTTTACGACCACATATGGGGTGTTTCTGTAAACTACAGAATCAGGGCAACTCATATTGAGTTTTGTTTGGCAGTTAACCCTTACTTTATTACTGGAAAAAATGGATTATAATGGAAATTTTTCAAAAATTCTAAATTCCAAAATTGTTTCTCCATCTTCCATGAACTGTTGTGGAACACCTAAAGGGTTAACAATGTTTGTAAACCCAGCTTTGAATACCTTGAGGGGTGTACTTTCTTAGATGGAGTCACTTGTTTGGAATTTCTATGCTAGGGTGCATCACGGGGGCTTGCAATAGGACATGGTGTAAAAAAAGAGTCCCGCAAAATCTGCCATTCAAAACCCATATGGCGTTCCCCTCCTTCAATGTCCTCCCGTTTGGCCAAACAGTAGTTTAGGACCACAAATGGGGTGTTTCTGTAAACTAGAGAATCGGGGCAACCCACATTGAGTTTTGTTTAGCAGTTAACCCTTACTTTATTACTGGAAAAAATGGATTATAATGGAAAATTTTCAAAAAAATTTAAATTCTGAAATTTTATCTCCATTTTCCATGAACTGTTGTGGAACACCTAAAGGGTTAACAAAGGTTGTAAAATCAGTTTTGAATACCTTGAGGGGTGTGGTTTCTAGAATGGGGTCATTTTTGGGTGGTTTCTATTATGTAAGCCTCACAAAGTGACTTCAGACCTGAACTGGTCCATAAAAAGTGGGATTTGGAAAATTTCTGAAAAATTTCAAAATTTGCTTCTAAACTTCTAAGCCTTGTAACGTCCCCAAAAAATAAAATGGCTTTCCCCAAATGCTCCAAACACGAAGTAGACATATGGGGAATGTAAAGTCATCACTTTTTGGGGGGGTATTACTATGTATTATAGAAGTAGAGAAACTAAAACTTTAAAATTTGCTAAATTTTGCAATTTTTTTTGTAAAATTTGTATTTTTTATGCAAAAAAATTTGACCCAATTTTAGTAGTGTCATGAAGTACAATATGTGACGAAAAAACAATCTCAGAACGGCCTGGGTAAGTAAAAGCGTTTTAAAGTAATTCACACTTAAAGTGACAGTGGTCAGATTTTGAAAAAATGGCCTGGTCCTAAGGTGAAAATGAGCCCGGTCCTTATGGGGTTAAGATGGTGCAGTGTATATCTCAGTACCAGGCACACTGAAGGGAAGGGCCCCTTTTTATAATGTCTGCCCAACACACTGCTTTATGATGGTGCAGTGTATATCTCAGCACCAGGCACACTGTAGTGAATAAGCCCCTTTTTGATAATATCTCCCCAACACACTGCTTTATGATGGTGCAGTGTATATCTCAGTACCAGGCACACTGTAGTGAATAAGCCCCTTTTATAATGTCTGCCCAACACACTGCTTAATAATGGCGTATTGTAGATGTCACTAATCGGAAATCTTTCTGTCTTACCAAAGTTATCAAAGTGATTTTCAAGCCCTGCCCTTATCTGTCCCTTCCTGGTGACGCCTGTCCCTGATAGTGCTGAATTAACCCCCTTCTTAAAAAAACACAAGGTGCCTCTCAGCCATCAAACACACACTCTAGTCCTTAAAAGGAAGGTTAGGTCTTTCAATAAGGTTTTGGAGTGAAATCAGTAAGTTTAGAGCAAAACGCTATCAGTCCCTGCCTACTGTCTGCTCTCCGTGACGCTGAATGAGCCGAGCGCCGGACCTCAGCTCCTATATGAAACGGTATCACGTGTTCCGGCCAGCCAATCAGTGTAAGGCTTACCGCTAACATGGCTATGGCCTTACACTGAGGGGAATTACTTACCTGGAACTTGATTGGCTGCTTAGAAGGCGCCAAACGTGCGGGTAGCAGACTGGAGCAATGCGACAAATACACGTGGTGCTCGGCCAAGTAAAGCCGAGCATTGCAATGCTCGAGCCGAACCAATACTCGGCCGAGCATGCTCGCTCGTCATCACTAATAAATACTCAAAAAACCATAATGAGTCCCATCAAAGAATGCCAAAAAAAACGCCAAATGTATAAGCAAAGAGGCAAAGCACAAAACTGAAATGGTGACTGTGGCTGAGTACAAACTACAAACCTATGCCTACATTTAAAAAGAGTAAAAACCAACAATGCGAGAGCCTTCACAAACACACCCTAAAGTCAGTACTATCCTGCCGCACATGAGAGGTTCTTGGCAAATTCACGTATAACATTATTTGTGCCTGTCCACCAACAACCAGGCGATCTCTTTAGGAACCTACACTAAATACTACATCTACTGACCTCCACTAAATTCAGGGAATGCAGGTCTGACATGCATGCTGAGCCCACTCTTTGTTTTACCTCGCTTGGTACCATACTGGCCTCCAGTAAATGCAGGGGGAACGGCTACAGCTTTATACTTGCACTAATTAAAATCAGGAGCGCACACCCAATGGAGACGGACACACTCCCAATGCAGACTGCAAAGAAAGAAATGGGAGATAGCGCATCCCAGGTGCCCGCCGCCAGGACAAACAATGCACCAGCGCTCTGCAGACACAAATAAAGTAAATACTATGGT